>UELU01139297.1:37305-102410 GCA_900490025.1 Megastigmus dorsalis | reverse complement strand
AAATTAACCAATTGACTTGAAATTTTAGGAGATGATAGAATGATCATAATTGAAGCGCGCTCAGCCCTGAAATTACCAATAAATTGCGTAAATATAATATTTTTAATTTGAAATATAATTGCAAAGTCAGAATCATGCCCTCTCTTGGATTGAATTGAAATCAGTAAAAATTTGGTATTTTCTTCTCTAGCTTCTATATTATTTTAGTTTTCGGAAATTTCTGGGCTGAGCGCGTTCTATTTATGATCATTCTATCATCTCTAAAAGTTTCAAGTGAATTGGTTAATTTGTTAAAGAGAAAAGTTTGAAAAACCTAATGTTGGTAAAACAGGCGATTCCGGCATCCCCTTAAATATTGCTACAACCTTTTTCTCCGTGTATACTTTACTTGTTTTTCTTCTCTAAACTTCCACGTGCATATTCTATTCAAATTCTATCAATATTCTAAATACTTTTGTTCATAAATAATAAGTATTTAATTATTTTCCTCTACTCGATAGTTATGAATTTTTAAATTCTTTGCACCACGTAATATACTGTCCTATGTTTCTTCAAACTTTTGCACTTGCAAACCTGTATTCTACATAAGATATTAACAGTCTGGTTTGAACGTTTACGTAAGCTGCTGCACAATTAGTGGACCGTTGTGAATTTTAAGTGCATGTGTATGTGTATAATAATAGTGTGTATCGGACAGGTCGAATGTGATTTTGTATACCACGTCAAAACGAGCACCTTCGAAAGGAGTAAGTAGAGGAATAAAGAAAATACTGTGCACGTTTAAAAGCGGAAGGCTGCATTCGACTGTGCACGCAACGAGACATATTTGTTATGACAATTCATTTATGACTAGAGTATCGTTTTCACAGGTCATGCTCGTCGTGTCGAATGTCCAGTGGATGCCTGCAGCCTTTATCGATTTATTAATTGCAGCTATTTCGGTAAGGCAAGACAAGAATTTTAACATGTGATCACGCAGTGATGTGACGAAAAAGATTATTTCTTTTTATGTTTGTCTTATTAATGATGCCTATAATGTAATCGGTTAAAATTTCTAGAAGAAAGTGGATATGATTTGTTTTACTTATTCTCCGTTTATATGGGCTTTAATATTATTTGTATCGAAAAATATTGATGCAAGTCTCAAAAACCGTATCGGTATTATGAAAAAATCTAATAAAGTATCTGAAGTTTTGGTAAGTTGATTGAATGTTGTAAAAGTTACATGCCTCTAAAAATTATTGATTATATCTGTCTTTTCAAGGGAATGTTTCTAAATTGTATTACTGGACAAACTCATAATGTTATATTTATTGGAAACTGGGTTGATGGCGACTTTAATCGTTTGAATCAACGTAGACTATCTTTTACGGTTTTAAATTTAGATAAATTCAATGAAAAGGTTACGCTGTATCATCGCGAAAATTACAATAAATTTCACAGTATCAATGAAAGTACCATAGGTCAGAAAAAGCATCCTACGAGATATGTCGCTCTCAGGGTTTCGAATAGTTCACAGCTTATGCTCATATTAGAAGGTTTAAGATTATCTATTTGGTGGGACCAGAACTCAGTCTTTTTATTGATCCATAAAAATATACAAAACGAGTGCAACCAAGCTCGGAAATTCTTGAATATAATATGGAATTTTAATATTTTAACCGCAGTATATGTATGTATTAGTTCCAATAATAAACTGCTCATCCATACCTTCAATCCATTTTCACGCTTAGCTCCAGTTTTATGGAACAACGTCGAAAGCTTTATGACAAGTACAAGTAAGTAGACACTGTTTCAATTCACGATAGATGGTTCATTGCATGCAATTAGAAAGTGCAGTAAATATAAATAAGCAGCTTATACGTTTTGTATATTAAAATTAACTACATTTTTGTATTGCAGATTCTTCGTTCTGCGATAATTGGTTCTTCGATAGAACTAAGCATTTAAATAATCATAATATAAAAGCTGCCTTTTTTGAGTTTCCTGCTATGAATAAATACGACGACACTAAAATTGGTCTAAACAGATTGATTGGATATCCGTATGACATTTTTTATACAATAGTCACATCCATGAAGGCAACTGCTACTTTTAAATTATACGCAAATTTAAAGTACATTGATAAACACGGTGATGGCCAAGGAATGTTTAAGGATCTACAAGATGGTACAGTAGACTACTTGGTAGCTAATATGTTCATACGGGATTTCTGGTATATGCAATCATACCCATATGCGAGCAGCAGCGGTCTTTGTCTTTCGACTATTAAGGAACTGACTTCGCTCGAAGAACAACTTTTATCTTTTATAGATTCTACAAGTTTGTTCTTATTCTTTGTTATAATGCTTGTGTCAGTTATGTTGCTAAGATGTATTCTAAAAATTCCTGTACTTCTATCTGTATTAGAATGTCTTCGAATGCTCACAGGTACACCAACCCCTATCAAACCGATAACTGACTTTGCTAAAGTTTTTCTCACAATGAACTTATTAACACTTTGGATTGTAAACTGTAACTTGATCAGCCTACTGAATGCTTTTTATACAGTACCACAATATTATTCAACTATCAATACACAGGAAGATGTAATAAAATCCAACTTAAAAATTTATGGTATAATTACTCATAAACATTTTTTATCGCATAAGGAACTTCAGGATCGTTATGAAGTTATAGCTAATATCACGGAATGCTTTAATCGTCTTTTAAAACTAGAACACGTATGCTGTTTTACCGATTGCGATTTTACGAAAAGCAGAATTGAAGAGACTGAATTTATTCACATATCTGATCAAAACTCAATGTTTGTCCCGGAGGTGCATATGTTTAGAAAAGATTGGCCTCTCAATCTGAAATATAACCACATTATATCAAAATTACACGAAGCGGGTATACTTAGTTTGTTTAAAAAGAGAAATAGAAAATATTTCTTAAGAAATCGCAGCACCAGTATCGTTAACATTGGCAAACGCAACGATAAGAGATTATTAACAGTTTTGTGGCGTATACTGTTATGGGGCTTTATATTGTCATGCTTCACGTTTGTTGTAGAAAAGTTGCACAGCTGGATTATCAATGTGATTATAAAATATTAGCTTTACATTTTTCATTAAAAGTGTCAAATATCTCAATCAATTTATGTTTTAATTATCTATTGTCCAGAGTAATAAGTACATCACATTACATAAGCATACTGGTTTCCCAGTTGATACAAAGTAACCCTGCAGAGGGAAATAAGAATCCTTGTTGGCAGGTTTGGGGAAGGTTCACATAATTTAAAATATTACCCAATGAAGAAGGAACGTTATGAATACAAATCAACAAGTGAAAATTTTTGGCCAATTCAGAAATTTTTATAATATTTGCGAAACAACATATTTGTGTTTCTCGCACGCTGTATCAAAATGCATATTTATTAGTATAAAAATTCTTATATGTCCGAGTGACGAACAGTTTTACGGACGTGTTTTATTTTACATCACCGAAGCCGTAAAATCTAATTTTACAGTTTGTAAAATAACTTTTCTCACACTCCTTGCGCAAAATTGGCATTTACGCACATAGTATTAAAAAATTCTGTACACGTGCACTCAGGTTACCTCGACTCTCTTCGTTCGGGTGAACAACTTGATAACGGACGACCTTCCTCGGGATAATTTCCTTCATCCACTAGTTGCGTAAAGTACTATTTTATACTTACATATACTTATGCTTCAATAACTAAAATTACTGTAAATTAAATAAAAAAAAAGATACAAAAATGGAAGTTATCGGTAACTGAACATTAGATATAGGACTATGACCTCCCCTTATACAATTCAAACCTGTACAAGGAATTGACTCAGCAATCACAAGTATTTTATGAGAAAATAATCTACTTTTTTTTAGTATTTGCATTATATACAAAGCTGCTAAATACAGTTAAATAAATGATTCCAATAACAACTGTAAGAGTAATAATTGTAACGTTTTTACTCTAGCAGACGAATCAACGTCAGAAAAATATTTATTCTTTTATTAAGTATTATTGCAAGTATGGATAATAATAATGACATCTATTTAATAGATGTAAGTAAGAAAACAAGAAAATGCATAGTCAGTAATAAGAACAGTAGTAAGAAAATTCTATAATCAATCAAAAAACAATTATAAAAAAATATTTTTAAGTTGAATTTCTAAAAACCTTTCAGTATTTTATTACAAAATTTATTTATTATAGAAGCTATAGGATTCAGGAAGGAGAATTAGGTAGGGCAATAAAACAAGATAAGATCTGAAGAATATGTTATATTATAGAATAACACATTACATTAAATACAAAATTTGTTAATGCTAATGTAAAAAAACTAAATTACATTAAGATAAATCTACATGAATCGATATGTTTACTTTTATAAAATGCAGTTCGTTTCACTCACATTTAATAATTCTGGAAAATAATGTATCTTTCTCTCACTCAAAATTCAAACCGTATATTTTTGTTTATCAACCTTACACACTAAAAATATACGAAGAAAATTCACATTTGGTAACATTTTAAACCATCATTAACACGTCAACAATTGTGCCATCACACATTGTATTGTCAATTTGTGTATCTTATAATTTTGTAAAACTTTGATTGGGATGCATTTCATAAATAACATTTGTCATTTGAATCGGCATAGTATTGAAATACGTGCAAGATTCTAGTATGAATTAAATCTCGAGATTTTTATTACGATTTTTACATAGTTTATTATGCATACACGAAAAATAAACAGACAGTATATTAGAAAAAATCACAGAAAAAATTACATATAAAAACTTTGTTGTAAATTTATTTAAAAAAAGCTACCGTGTGTTACTAGATTTTTCAAAGAGTAGAATACTTTTCGTCAGGAATAATTGAAGAATATATTATTTCGCTAGGATAATTTTCCCTGTATTATTATCAGTTTGTTGATCGTTCAAATTTTATAAAAATATTTGTAAAATTCACACCTCAGAAAACATAAATGTTAAACATTTGATTCCTTACCAATTTGTATTATCCAATAAACGTGAGCTGACTTTTAGAGCACTTTTTGTTCATTGGATACTATTTACTGCAAATCCTTTCTGTAGTTTCATCGCTTGATATAAACAGAATATCATATCGAATGGCGGTATAATTAAATGAAAAACAATTATAAAACTTTGTAACAATTAACAGCATAAGCTCAGGTGTATGATTCTTTGCAAATATCACTGAAAAATCGTTCGCACGCCATGTCTACAGTCAACAGCCCGTGTGTATTATGTATTCGTAAACGTGCTCACTTACATGCTTAAGATCTTACGTGTATATATATAATATATACTTATAAATACTTTTTGTCTTTTTTTCTCGCTTTTTCTGTCATATATATTTGTGTATATAATAATATGTATCCCTTTGAAAAAAATATATAGTTGAGCCGCCTTGCGCACCGTGAAGCTTGACACACACCCGCCCACGCAATACTGTAACAAACTCCAAATTTTGCAATGGAAAACAAAAGATCGTTTGCGATAGTAGTACATCGAATGCTACGAGGAAATATGTATTTTTTTTTATGGCAAAACACGAATAAATGACAAACATAATTGGAGCATATTTTGGTGAAATTTTTTGTTTATTTTATATTTTGACGTACAGTATGAATACAAATTCATTCCATTTCATTTTTTTTTCTTTTTGTACTTTAAAAATTAGAAATTGGTTAAAAAATTTGGTAAAAAGTATAAAACAATGATACGGTTTGGTGGCGGAGTACCGGCCTTACGATATCAAAAATTAACACTGTTCTTTTGACTAAAGTACAATTACATTGAAATTAAAATGGTCGTGTTCTTTATTAATCATTAAAATAAAAAATTGAGAGTTCAATGAACTGTATAAATATATTATTTTTCTCAATTGTTAACCGCCGAATCAAACGTAAACAAAACAACTATATATTTAACAATTTTAGTATAAATGCTATCATGTAAAAAAGCTTTAGTCTCAAGTCTTTGTATTCATTGTGTGAAGCTCTCAAAGTCAATTTCTCTACAAAAAAAAATAGGAGAAGAGAGTATTTTCGAGTTGTCACAGAATTACTTGGAGCCCAGGCACACCAAAAATGGAGTACTCTTTCTCCGTTTCTATCTCTTTCACACACACAGACACCTACACAGGCAAACACGCACACGCACATACATACTCAGCCACATGCTAGCACACACATTTTCTGCTCCCTTCTTTTTTCGCCTCTCTCCCTTTCCATTCTGATGGGGAAGGGGAGCTGCGACAGACTGGTTCTACGTGAGCGCATTTTAGAGCGTTGCTGCGTAGTTTCAGCCGGAATGAAAAGCTATATAGCAATGTTAGAAAATTAATCCCCGTAATAATAATTTCCACGGTTGAACGCGCGCAAAAAAAAATGATACCAACTCTATCCCTTTCAATAAATATATTATATGATATAGAATTAAAGAAAGGTGACTTTTCCTTCCCGGCTGCGACGCGCATCAATAAAAGCGCCCAAAAAAATGTCTACGCAGGATACAGCAGCCTGTGAAATGCGAAGGAAGCCATCCAGCTCAGGCGTCGAGCGGCTCAATTCTCTTTGTGCACGTGGCCGTTGCTGTTAGCGGCAGCTGAAGCAGCCTCGCGCAGCTCGGCCATTGCTTTCTTGGGCCTCACTTTGGAGCCGCTTGAGCTGCCGGCCTCGCGCACCCGTGGAAACATGGGCAGCACGAGGATAGCGGACATACCAAACAAATGCGGTACTAGGTACATGTTCCTGAAACACAGAAATAAAGCCACATCGCATAATCGTCCTGTGCTTTAAGATCGCATGATTGTATTTCGAATGGGTGATTGTAGATTATTAGTGCGGTGTGTATGGCGTACGAGTATCTTGAAAATAAATAAAAAGTTTAGAGTGGATTGAGTGAATGTAGGTCAATCGTGATAACAGATCAGTTTTTATCGGGATTCACAGTTTCGACTCGTTTCCATTTTTGCGTTGTCAACTTTTTTTATGCATGTTTATGCATACACAAATAAAAGATCTCCGTTATATTTTGTGTATATTACCTTTTTAAATGGGTAAAAAACCAAGCTGATATTTACATCGGTAGAAAGCTAACACATGTGTTTCGAAACACCCAGCATATTCCCCACTGAAAAATTTTACTTAAGTTCTCATACCAAAATCTCATGTAATGATTTTTTTTTTGCCTTTTTGTATGTTTTAAACCATTCTCAGTCGATGAATGACTATTTCAAAAAATTCGAATTTTCAATCCTGTTTTTCAAAAATTTTCGAATTTAAATTTGAATTTTTCAAAAATAGTCATCAATCGATTAAGAATGGTTTAGAATATGCAAAAAGGCAAAAAAAATCATTACATGAGATTTTGGCATGAAATCTCAGGTGAGATCTGAAGTGAGATTTGTCAGTAGGGTTATTAGGTAATATACTTACAGAGCGAAATCAAGCGAGTGTGGAGATTGTATACATGCATCTTCTTTTCAACATATTGATTTTAGAAAGGGCCGAGTTAGAACAAATTTTTTTCCGAATATACTATTTTTAGTATTTATTTTTGCAAATACTCATGGTGAAAACCGATCATACAAAAAGTAACAAATAAATATAATTATCAACATAAAAAATGAACAATTAAAAATTGAACCGACAATTAATACTTTATTTTTAATTATTATTCTTTCGCGAATAATATTCTAAACACCAATTGTCTAAAAGTAAAAATTTTGAATTTTTTTTAAAAAAATTATAAACTATTTCTATTGCTTTCCCATTATGATTTCGATATCAGTTTATTTGTTATTTTCATATGACATAATGATATGGGATACGTGAGAAACTGCAAGTACGCGCCTCTCCCACTCCAAGGTAAACTACTTGTTTTGCTCGCATATCATTGTAAAACACGTACGCCAGTATATCTATAGATAGTAACGTCGGCGGCGGCACCCATGCCCACGCAAGCGTACTTACAATGCAAAAATGCGCGTACACTGATTGATTATGATCATGGAATGTATAGAAAAACTAATTAGAATGTTACTAGGCGATTTTACAATGAAACAATTGCTGAAAATGAATTTGTCTATAAAGCGGCCATTGGTATACATACCTCAAAGAGAAGCGGCGGACTATTTACATAAAAAGTATACAAGGGGCCAGCACGAAGCTGTAATACTACGGTCTACTGCAATTCCTCTCGAAATTGTAATATAATTCTCGGAACGTACGTATTACTCGATAGTTTTGTAGTATTAAAAAAGTATTACACATAATACTGTTAAGTGGCTTTGGGTTGGTTTGGAGCGCGTTTTCACTTTAACATGCGATACCGGAGAGCAGCGTTAGGTTACTGACTGAATGCTAGAAGCATCGAACGCAGTATCCGAAGCGTCATCTGGTGTATGTTTACACTATTACGTTGCAGCGCGCGCTGCAGTTGCGGTATATATAGAGGGGCGAGTCAGCCGAGTTGCTCTTTTAATAAAAATCGGCGAGATTAACAACGTTCAATCACGTGGGCTACAAAGTTATCACAATCCCAATGAGCAACATTGAAGTAATTATAAAAGCCAATAAATAAATGCAATAACCTTGTTAGAAATGATAATTATTAGTGTAATGGAAACGTATAAACGTGAACTTATGATTGAAATGCGATAATTAGATGATGCACATTTTTTTCAGATAAATAAGTATAGTATAACTTTTGAATAGATTAAAATACTTCTATTAGTTTAGACAATAAAGACTAAATACAATTATTACTAGGTAAAATAAAAGAATAAATAAATAAAAATATGTTGATTCGTCATCAAAGATATCCAGAAAAAAATAATTATATAGAATTACGCGAAAGTTTGAATTGACAATTAGTTTTCAAATTATAGTTTTTGTCGATTCTTCTACAAACATTTTCAAGAATAATTAAAATAAAGCCAATTTTTTATTTCCTTTTCCAAAAAAGAAAATTGTAACTTATGCAATCGTCACCATAACGATCTTCATTGTCAGCTTGCACTATTTGAAAATATCAAAATGTAATTATTCTAAGCGTGCTTAATTTTAAATACATAGTCATTATCAAAAGAAAATCTTATACTTAAAATTTTGTAATATTTTACATTATCTAGAATTCGACGATGACGTTTTTTGAATACCGACCACTTTCTGTAAAGGTACTGTCGGATCTTACACCTGAGAACCTTACATACAAATCTTTTTTAAAGCAGAGAAATCCAATACATGCATCATCTAATCATACTTTATTTCCAAGTTACGTTCCTGAAAAGCTTAATAAGGTCAGTATGTTAAAAAATCAAAATGGAATTACTTACAGGTACAACATGATACTTGGTCTGAACTCGAGGAGGATGAAGCTGAATGTTACATATGATAATAATAGTCGAGTTGCGACCAAGGTAAGAGCGTCATAAAATACTTTCTTTGTCTTCGAGGTAAGAAAATACGGTCTAACATGTCGACGAACCTGCAACATTACACGTTAATACATAGAGTCATAGTATACAGTTGTACACAAAATCCATGAAAGAGTACTCACGGTTCGAGAGGCAAATGTGAAAAAGGCTCCGTTTGCGAAGGTGAGATAATAACCAGGATAGAAACCATGCCATAGAGCAGAAAGAGCGTAGGTAAAAATAGTTTTGTTTCGTCCCACTCTTTCGTAAACGATCATTCGCAACCATCGATTTGTGCCTTTATTCCACGATTCAATACTATCTCTCAAACTTAAAGCAGTCTGAAAATCAAAATGTTTTATATTAATTTTAAGAACTATTTTAAATCAGGGTATTAATAAAGTAAAGTTAATGTCCTCATTTTTTGCTCACTTAAGATCTATTACTACTCACATAGTATTCTTTCTGTTACAAGTATTGTATTTACTTCATGGCCTTGAAAGTAATACTTTTTAATTGATTAAATATTTCTGAGAATATCTTGATAGACTTAATAGTTTAGAAATACATTTAATATTTGTAATTATATACAAAAAAAAACAACAAGTCAGCAGAAATGGGGACGTCAATAAAAATTGAGACAGTCACCTTACCGTTTTATACTTTTTTCGTTTAATTGTCAATATTTTAATATTTTACAAATAATATTTGAACCCAATTCTGAGGACTGGACGTAACTCGAAAAATATTGAATAATTAAAAATTGATCTAAAAAAAGTATGAAACCGTAAACGTTGGCAACTATGCTCTATCGACGTTCCTTTAATGACATTTTCATCTGTAAAAAGTTCGAGTGAAGATATCGAAAATTTGGTACATTTTACTTTTTTAACATATAATAGCATTACGAGCTATTAACTTATTGCTAAATAAATTTCCATGCGAATGGACTAATGGACAAAAGACAGAAATTTATTTGATCAACGTTTCGGCAACGTAATTGCCGCTCTTTTCAAAATTTTTAATTAAGATTCTGTCCTCAATAATTACAACAATTCATACATCTTATACACGTCTTAGTATACTTTAGAACTACTACACTGTAGAAGTATACCTCAAATTTGAAGGCGTCAACGTTGGAAACCAGATCCCAACGAGCCGTGCCATCTTCGTTGTAGCCATTAAATCCCAGACCGGAATTGTTGCAAATAGCATCAGCGAAGAGCCACGCGTGATAATACTTAAAACGAATTAGCATTGTTGCTAATACCAGGTACCAATATTTCTGTGCCATTGAAGTATTTTTGAGGAACTCGTCATCTACAAATATTTATAGGCATAAAGTGAGATCCGGGCTTTGAAGCATGCAACGTAACGAATAAATACGCTTAATTTATTGTGATGCAAATTGAGGGAAATAAAAGAAATGCTTACCTTTGACCTTTTGCATTGAATACGAAGGAAGTAGAGTGACAAAGATTACCGCACACACGATACTTGCAACGATTTTTTTCACCACGACTAATGCCGGGGATGGCTCCAACACTATTTCATCCATTTTGCCGTTCTTTTCGTCGCCAGTAGACTTTTATCGTGACAAAAGAAATAAAATTAAAATTTTTATTTGCCAATGAATAAATCTTATCACAAAATAACGAAGATTCAGTTGAAGTTTTACCTTTAATAATTTTTGGCAGCGTCCATGTATGAAGTCGGTGTAATCACGATAAAAAATGATGGGGCCGACCATGAGCGTTTGAAAGTGGAAGACATAACTGAAATATTCCAGTGTGGTCGGCATTGTTCTGAAAGCAACAAATTCCCACAAAATTATTCAGTTGCAAGTAATGCAAAAACTAATTAACAACGAGATTAAGAAACTAAAAGAGTCTTTAAAAAAAGTGAATGATTCACAGTGGGTATAGGAGAAAGATCTCGAGCAAAGTTTTACAATATAACGTGGTCGGTTATAGGTGGACAACATTAGAGATTTCGAGCCTTAATTTAACCGTACAAAGTGGAACGTACTGCACGGCATGATGACGCTGCGAAGGTGTGAGCTCGTCCTCCTTGCGGGTCAAGCCGTCGTGTACGCTATACGCCAGGCTCGTCACTTTCTGAGTCATTACCATCAGTGGACCTATATTAACATACGACATGGTCTTTTATTATACACAACGACACTCTTTTTACCAAGCGCCGCATACAAATCAAGATCCATACCCGAGTACGATTAATAAACGTAACGAATAATTGTAATAGAATGCAGCATATATTCGGAAGATACTAGTGATGATTTTACGTTTATGCTTCACAATCTGAGAAAATGAAATTCAATATATGAATCGCAATGACGAAAAATAAATATTCTTATTCCCCGATGCAGGCACGATGCACTTTTTGGAATACAACGATAAACATGCATATAAATAAATACTGACTCATATGAATTCGATACGTTAACGCGTGTTTGTTTGATTAAAAAAATTGATTTTTCCTGCTTTTTTGTCCTGCTACTCGGACTGCTTCTGTTCTGGTATATATATATACAGATAGGATACAGTTGGATATATATCCAGGCAAAAAAGCTTATGTTTACGTACCAGTAATATCAAGTGTGTAGGAGCCATAATCGTACATTTGCCGATGAAAGTGTATGCTCGACAGATATATCAGCGCAACCGCAAGGACCACTCTGTTAACAAAAAAAGTACACAGTTCATTTCTTAAACAAACTTTATAAAAGTCAAATGCAATGAGATTCTTAGTGACATGAATGCATGCATATAAATGCGATGTTACGCATGATATACTGGCATTTTATGTAGCTATTATTAATACAGTTTTAATATCGATGACGCGCGATGATACGGAAATAAAAGAGGATGCATATTGAACATGGAGTTTATATTTAAGTATAGGAAATTTATTTTTCGCTATAAAATATTCACGCGCCAGTAGTATAAGATCTGACTAATAATGTCGAGGAGGAGGTTTCGTATTTGTTGAAATAATACCAATACTGTGCGAATACATTAATAAAATATTATTATATACATGCACTTTATATGCAACAACATTAATGCAATAGTTTCAATATTCTGTTAATATTGAACAGTTACAACTTTACGTTTGATAATTTCTATATACACCATGCTGAGCATATGCTACTGCAGTGCTGTAATCTTTAAAGTGCTACAGAAGCGGCTATAAAATTATCCAATATAATCGATAATTTATGCTCGTATAAGAAGTGCGAAAATTCATCAAGCAACAATGCTTCCGCCTCCGCCGCCATTAACTATAACAAGGTAATGCATGACCTAGGCAAATTGGTACATGCACGTACAAAAGAAAAAGAGGGAGAGAGAGAGAGAGAGATAGAAAAGGCGGCGACCGAGATTGGGCCTGGAATTGAAGCTGGAAACGCATCGTGCGCGTTCTTAATCCGATGATATAATCCGAGGCATCCGGAGGAACGGGGTAGACGGTCGCGCAAAACTATTGGCATTGCCTGCCGAGAGCATCGTCAGCACACGTATACATACAAGAGAGAGGAGTAAGAGAAAGAGAGAAAGAGAGAGAGAGACTGTCAAGCGACCCGCTAATCCGCTTAGAAAGAAATTTTGCAGCGTCGCGATACATATACAACCGAGCATTACAAATAGCTCTATATAAACGAGATATATAGGCGAGAGTTAAAAAAAAAATTATGGATGGCGATTGTGGAGTGGAGGGTGGAGAGTTTGCGCGAAGGAGCGAAAGGGCTTACCTCTGCATGTGGTGCGGATCCAAGATTCGCATGGCGACGTAGCATAGCGCCGGAAGACCGGCCAAGTGTACCGCCTGCCTGGAAGTGAAAAGGACAAATGTAGATTTTGGTTGATGCACGAATTGGGAGATATTGATTAGATGTTGCAAAGTATACTGAATTGATCTTCTGTTTTCATGTATAGCTGCGTGAAAGTTTCGATCTTAATGAAATTTAAATTCATTTACATGATTTATTAAACCGCCGAGGTTTGGAAAATATGTTATAAGCTTGGGATGCCGTTGTGTGTTCTCGACCTCGTGTGCTTTAATCACTCTCGGGGTCTGAATCATCTACTTTGCGATCTACAGATACGTAATGTACTATTATGTATATACTATAGAAAAATAATTTTTTTTTATCAAATAACAGTTTAAACTGTCCATACTTAATTGATGGATATGGCATAAGAAAAAATGAATATACTTGTGCGATTCTTAATCTTAGCGAAGGTACTTTAAAATTTCGCTACCTCGATAAATACTCGATCACTCCGATAGTAATAAATATGATAGCATCAATCAATATAAATCTGAAGTCATTTCGTTCTAGTTCGCCGCGTCATAACTTAAATGAGCAATGCACCGTTATGAAAAGTAGGCTTAAGTATTCTTAAATATAACCTTATTTTATCAATGGATTATAAAATAATTTTTAGTACCGAAATATTTTAAATCAAAGTTTCACTTCAATTTGAATTTATTGTAGATTACAATTTTTAGAGTGTATGTGATTGACTTTTCAAATAAATCTGAAAAATCACATCACAATATAACATAGATAGTATTCATCTCTTCGGTTATTACGATAAAAGTCTTGAAATTAATCGAAAATCCGAATTGGCTGTGTATTAAAATATAAAAACGTGGATATAAGAATTTCTACCTATACAGAATATACCCATCTATACAATCGATATAATATAAAAAGTCAGTTTTCGTGTAGAACCAAAAAGCAAATCTTACTTGCCAAAACTGAAGTAGCCAAGTACAAGGCCAATCACAAGACCGAAGGCGTGTCGGCTGGCCGGTGACACGGCCACTGGATTTAACGACGACCTCAGTAAACCAGCCAATCCCAGTGCCGTGAATTGGGTTATTAGGAAATTCACCTGCAAAGAAGCCAAGCCGTTAGTCGCGGACTGATTCGATTATGTTATCCGCCTTTAATATAATTAATACCCTTTTATGTTCCCTTCTACATAATTAAATTGATACGTGTATTAAAGCATTGTTTATGCATCTATGCAATCGCTGAGAAAATGTATGTTATCTCGTTGAAATTGCGCAAGTTTCCAATCTTCTATTAAGTGTATACTTCGTAAAATTATATTTGCATGCAGATATACTATGCAAGATGAAGATGAAAAATTATACGCTTTTGTTTACAACGTAATAGTTTAAAAAGATTTGAAAGAACTCATAACAAATAATTTTAATTTAAAAGAAAATTTTTTTATTTTTAATTAGTATGTTCTTACTGATTAATAATAAATTTTTGTTCAAGTTTCTGTTCAAATATGTATTTATTTATTGATTTATTGATTTATTTATTTCCAGTAAATTATGGTTTGTAATTCTATAAGAGGTAGTAATGCTATCAGTACACAGAAACTGTTTTACTTAAATCTAGATTTAATACTAAATAAAAATAAAATATAAGATATATTGTGACAGTATAAGAATATTTAAATTATAAGTTATGAAAAGTTACCCAGTGACATATTTCAATGTATTTCAACAACAAACTGAATATCAGATATTTTTATGACTTCACTCTATTTGAAGGGTTCAATTAATTAAATATGAAACTGAATAATATACTCCCACGAATTTTTCTCTCACAGTTATTTATAAATGTTCATTATATATATATATATCTGGACTTTAAATATTAAATTATTTTAATTATTCATTTTCGTAATTTGAATAAAACATAAATGCTCGAAAGCATTTCAAATAAATCCCCGCATCAATAAAGTGAAATTACTAATCATTTTCCAAGAAAATGTATTACAGAATAGCAGTCGTGAGATAAAGAGTAAATAAATAAATATCGATCTCGGGACATCCCAGCGCTTCCGTATACACGCTTTCAATGTATCACAGCGTCCACTGTGTGCGTCTTAACAGTTTATGAAAAATTTCATTCGAATCCTAGTGATTCCCATTGAATGTATATAGCTCAATAAAGTGCCTCTTTTCTTTTTAAGTCTCACTATAAATATTCAATCGATCCGAGAGGAATTATTCAGTAATCCTCGTCAATTGGAAGAGTCAAGTAAGTACTAATAAAATTTTAAGATTTCCGATTACTCAACGTCTTTGTAACATACTATAAGCGAATGTAAATTGAAGATCTATAACATTTGCTTAAATACCGTTAAAATAGTTCGAAGTGAAATATGTATAAATTATAGAGATTGACGTATACTTTACATGATTTTTCTTTTGTATAATAGACTCTCAAGATATAAAATAACAATGAAGCTGCTTATTGCCGTTGCCGCGCTATTTTGCATTGTTAATGCCCAACCGTTTAGACAAGACCCGCATCTCGGTGGAGGAAGACCATCAGAATGGCCTCCTCGATCTACAGGACCAACCTTCCCACGAATCCCTAATACAGTGAGTTTATGTTACTAACCTTAGTATATGTTGGATATTTAATGATAACTGTTTGAGAAACAAATATTATATTCAGAATTCAAATATAGAATTTTCCAAATGTAACCACGTAACATTGTTTATTGTGTTTAAAGAACCCTACAGAGCTCAAGCTGCAAGCTATACAAACTCTACAAGAATAATATTGTTGATCTATATCTATGAAGCACAGCGAGTTACAACGGATTGTCGCAGCTACATATATATATATATGAACAATGTTATTCTTGTAGCTTGTAGTAGAGTAGAGTTAACTAATTAATAATTATCTTGGACGTATTCAACAGTTCCCCCAACGTTTTCGTCGCGAAGCGATGCCACAGCAGCAAGGACATGGTAGAATCGACCTCGAAGCCATTCAACCACTCGGCGGTCCAGATCGTCGACCAAACATCAATCTCGATTACAACCACCGCATCTACCAGGATCGCAATGCAAACATCGATGCCTACGGTGGTGGAACTTATCACGGGGGACATGTGGATCCGCATTTAGGTTTCAAGGCCGAAAGAACTTTCCCCAATGGCGGCTTCCTGCGCGGCTACGGCCAAATGCAACCAACACCTAATGGTAGGATTGATCCGAGCTTTGGTGTCGGAGGTGGTTTCCGATTTTGAAGTGCTCATTCTTAACAATTAGCATTTTTTGAAATGTCGATCGAGAGTGAAGAACTTTGTTGAATTTAATAATAAGTGAAGTATGTGAGAATAAGCGAATTTAATTTATTAAATAAAAAAATATTTGGAACATTAAAGTGGTATTAGTTTATGTTCTTAAGTTCCTAATACTTTATTATCCTTAATATCTATCACTTCAAAAAAATATTAAAAAGAGATGAACAATGTAAAAATAAGTATCTTTCTCTTGAAACAAATAATAGTATTAGAGCTGCGTTTTAGCAAATAAAATTATACGGTTAAACATTGTCTTTAATTCATTGAATTTTCGTCAAAATTACGAAAAGTTGTGTAAAAGGTGTAAGGTGCAATGTATTTAGAAAGAAGCAGAACTAAAAATTGATCATACAATTTAAAAAATAATGCAAATTTATTTATTGGTAATAACTTCTGATAATGAATTGAGACTCATTTAAAACTCATTATAATAAATCACTTTATTTGTTTAATGTCAAGATTTGTTCCATTTTAATCAATCATCTTAGATATACTTAGAATATTCATGAAAGTTTTGCAATAATTAATTATCAATGTCACGTACTACCGTTAATAAATTATATTTCGCGCGATAGCGCATTTTCTTAAGTAGAATATATAATATTTCAGGAACTAAGTACACTTCAGTTGGTACGCTTTACTTAGGACTTTAACGTTTATTCCTTTTTGCGTGAGAGCAAACTCTTCAAACTTTATGTAATCTGTGCTCCTGAACATGACAGTTACGACCAAAAAGAATATCTAAGCAACTAGAAAGTAGAAGAATTACGACTTCCCTACAATTTTTCGAGAAAAGCAAATTTCTAAAGTAGATACTTAGCAGCAGAAAACATCATAACTTTTGGTTACAAAACCGAGATGAGGGTGATAAAATGTACGAGCTTCGCTCGGATGGTTTTACCGATTCAATGAAATCTTTCCACGTAACATTGATATTTAGAATATGTAGTTTCGACTATAACAAAATCAATCGCAAATACAATCTATAGTAGTAAACTTTTATAGTTTTGCATAGAACACATTTATAAATATTAACTTATTTCTGACAGAAAAAAATAACAAAAATTATGTTAAATTTGGAGCGCAAACCGCAAAGAGAGCCCTGTTAAATATGAGAATTATATGTAAGCCAATCAACACGCAAATTTTAAAAAACGGTAAATTACATAGCATATTACGAATTACGAATTCGTTCTGCACTGTGAACAATGGCAGAAATACATATTTTTATTATTACAATAATATCAAACTTCACTACTTTACTATAGGTAATTAACTAAGAGTTTAACACCAGATCATATATCAGATTAAACTACCTGCGAAAATGAGAAAATATTAAATTCCTACACCTACACTGCAGATTTCGAGACACGATAAAACTATTCATGGCTCCTATACGATTTCTATACCAAGTTTCGTGCAGAATAATTGTTTACTTGAATAGAAAAATCCAAAAGCTAATTTGGAACTCTGCGAGAGTTACAAGTCGACGATGATAAACAATGATCCAAAAACCACAGAGCGGCGCACAGTCATCGTGTGATCATCATTTTACTCTTAACTTAATCGTTTATTACCGCATAGCCGAGTTTGTTGAGTATCTTTTACATCTTGAAATAAGTGTACTGTTTACGAAAGTGATGAATATTGTCAATCCGGTATTTAGGCCTATATAAACTTAAATTATTTCAGAGAGAATATAGATTAGATTTTTAAACAAAGAACTTTTTGTTCTACAAAGTCCTACAAGGCAGACATTCTTGCGTGTGTAGAAAAAATGGTTGGCTCATTTTGTTATCACGACTTGTTTAAAAATTTTGTTGTGAACTTTAAGCTTTTAATCTTCATAAAAGTTTTAGTAGCACAATGATTAATTTAATGACCGTAGTGTTTAGGTAACAATAAATAATTACATTTTTTTTTGATGTCACAATTATAACCACCACTTTAATTATTTTTTTCATTTATAGAGATGAATTAAGGAAAAAGATTATTTCAATCAAATTAAATTATGTTTTATTTAAAATCTGCAGTTTTTTACTTAAGTGAAATTATTCTTATATTATTTAAACTGTTCATTATACTTTAAAAAATATACAAATACATAGGCTATTTCAATAATTTTCCATTAATGACGAGAAATGAATTAACGCGGACTGTGGATAACGATAGCTTGGCTAATAAAATTTATTATAGTACAGTAATAAAAACGTCAGAAACGTTGGCCATCAAATGTAGAGTTAATCATTTCGTTCGTAAGGATCACTTTCCATCAATTAATAAATTTCATCCACGAATGTATATTCTATCAGTAAAACAGTTTTTCAAAGTCATTGAAAACTCAAATAAGGTTATAAAACATGACTGAAAAGTCCCTAATACCTACTATCCGTAACACAGTAGCCATTTCTAAAATCCAAGTATTACACCGTGGATTTACGTAATATAAGAAATGAGCGGTTGCGCGTACTATATACGGAATGAATTTCGCGGATTGCACTAATGTAACACTTGCTGAAATTATATGACCGAATAATAGTAATGCATGATATAATACCGCGCTAAGCGTAGAACTCCGATTTATTTTTTCCCGTGGTAACATAAACGAATTTCGACGCCCAATTTATTTTATATCATCGTCCATAGGCCATGTTGAGATGCGCGCGATACCCTACATAACGTCGAGAGACTATCCTGCATTCGCGTGTTTCTTGGATTAAGGTTGACGAAGATTTATGAGTGTGGTAGGAGCCGCGATGTGCGCGACGGGCAGCAATGGGCTAAGTCGAATAATTTGCATTTGCAAATTGCAAAAACCTGCTACGGTTTTTTCCTTAAAATATTCCTTTCTTACAGCGGCTATATCCCATTGGACGTGCTCGAAAGAGCTGATGGAAATTTGAATTTGAAGAGAAAATACGGTTTTCTTTATGGTGGATGAAAAGATGGGTGGAAAATGTGGTTCGAGTTTATTACATAGTTAAGGGTATAACCATTGATAGCAGCTTGCCTTACTATACTCGATCTTTTTCTACTGTGCGAATATGGTTTAGCGACTTGTCTGATTATTACTCGATTTCCATAGCGCTTCACTCGATTTTTCTGTACGTTCTAAATTCGAATACACGCAATACAAGCTGAATTATACGAAAAACTCTGATTAAGTCCAAGAAAAAATTCTCCTGCTACGATTAGTTTTCTAATTATGTCGATAAAAGTGCCGCTAAAATCAAGTTTGTTATCATACAATCAAATTCCCATGCATAACAACGAACACATTACATCGATAAAATAAAAAAGTCTCGTTTATGCAAAACTCCTACATACACATACATAAAGCAAAAATTTTATAAAAGTACTCTCGCTCTATTAACCATGACTAATTTATAATAATTTACCATCTAATTTACCATGACTAATTTCCAAAGAACAGAATCTTTGAATATTTAAAAAAGCATCACCTCCGCTTTACATAACATATGCATACGCGAGTGGCTCGTATTTTCTCAAGAAACGTGTAAAACCTCGCAATTGTCCATGCTCCACATTATATTATACAAACTCTCGAGCGAAGTTCAATCGACAAAAGCCGGGAGTCGTCACACGAAGTTAAAGCGCAAAACAGGACACAAGGCAGAGGCTGTTCATCGATTGGGCGAACGTCTCACACGTCTATTCTCTCTTCCTCTCTCTCTCTCTCTCTCTCTCTCTTTCAGTCTCTCAGTCTCTCATTTAACGGGGTTTCGCTTGCATCTATAGAAGACAACCATGCGCTTGAGAACGAGCGCCGCGGCCTCGTTGCACATATTTCCAGGCGTATCGGGAAATCTCGCCTCGCCGCTTGCGATTTCCGCGTATAACGTCTAGCTCCTCTCTTTCTCTTCCCTGTCTCGGCCTTGTGGGAGTATATACGGGAGAAAGAGAGACAGAGAGAGAGAGACAGACAGAGATAAAGTAAGAGAGAGAGAGTGAGAGAGATAGAGTAAGAGAGAGAGAGCGAGAGAGAGACAAAGAGAAAGAGAGAGAGAGAGAGAGCTAGAGAAAGAGACAAAGAGAGAGCTTTGATGACAAGAGCTGCGATGCGCGAATAATAGTCGAGCGAGTTTATCAGGAGGTGAGCGACAGCTTACGATTTTATACAGTGCGACGTTTTTCAGCCAATGCTCTTATCAGGATTCGCGAGTGCTGATTAAGTGAGTCATTAATTTTGGGTGTCATAACAGTATAGTTATTATACGTGATATCGTTATTTCTTTTTTTTTACGCTCGCTTTTTTTGGGAATAAAGTGCATGTGCCCTCCAGCGAACTCGTACAAAAATGTCGAAACATTACTTGGTATTATTTGATCCGTGCGCTCCGATTAAATTCTTGATCCAAATGGGAGTTGATATTTCATTTTCCACGAAGGAAAACATTGCTATCGATATTGTATTACATACGCATAAAAAGCGTAAGAAGAAGGAGAGTTCAGTTAGAATCATATTTGCATTTGTACATTAGAAGGTAAAAAAAATGTTGTATGACGTTTTTTTTCCATTTACGAGCAGTAAAAATAAATAGAGAAAAATAAGAAGTAGGTATATCGAGGTAAACTCTTCATCTATATAAATTCGGAAAATAACTGACATCATTGCGTATTAAATACATAGACTCGTGTCAATCAATTGCGTTGTTAATTAAGCACAAAATATATAGCCTGGAATAAAAAAAAATTATATTTATAAACACAATATCCAAAAATTACAATATCTTAACTTTTTATTCAATTTCAAGTACAAAACAGTGAGTTAAGTCATTAGTAAGTCATTACTTTAAAAATAGTTGCGTTAACACTTTTGAAGTTATTCAAATGAATAATAAAATATGAATAAATAATTCATAAATTTTAATGTACAATAATTTTTTATTGGAACAAAAAGAGTTGGAACTGCAGTAAATTGTTATATAAATGCTGAAATTGCAAAATATTCTTATTGCTTTATACGGTAACATCGGTACATTACAATGACTATAAACTTAATAACTATGATAAAAAAAGTTACAAATAGTTATTTATGCCATTATGAACTGAATAATATTTACGTAACATGTAAGGAATTAAAATGATGCGGAAGTAAGTATATATAGCAATGAATCCGAATCGGCTTATCCCACAATTTTCCAAATTATTCAGCTTCTGGGCGGAATGACGTAGAGAAACATGTTAAAATTCATTCATACAAATAGCAAGCCGGAACATTCAATAATTCAGTTCATGCGAGTCTGGCTAAAATCCTACTTATTAAGAGCACTTGAATTTTCTAAACTAGAAAAGTCAGTGACCATATCTGAACGGAGTGCAAAGCTATAGCTAGAAATACGTGAAAGAATCTAGCTACTATAGCGAAAACTAATATATAGCTAGATGCATAAAGTATTCCGATCGATGACGATCGAACGTAAGGATTTTCGCGTTAATTTCGCGTACAGTCCGAGATCGACTAAATTTAAAAGCAGCTTCGCGTTAAGCAACGGTGTATAAAGGATATATAACCAAGGCCGCGTGCAAACTTTTATATATAGATACTCGACTAGCAATATCCGCAATGGATAACGAGTGTTCGTTAAAGTCTCGACTGATTCAATAAGCACTCGGTGCAATGAAGATAAGTGTCTTTTTCTTCCACCACGCGATTACTATTGCATTACGAGATATCTCCATTTTTCAACTCGGATCCTTTGCAAATTGATTATGTTGGCGTTGGATTAGATTCTTCGCGGTATTTATGTAGGTTAGGTTTTTGTAGCGGATATATCCTATACACAAGCAGTTTATTTTCAGGATGATGTGTTTGGTTTTTTGCGATCCTATATGTAGAGTTGAAACAGCTGCCGCGTACCGAAATCTTGTGTGAGCTTTGATGATCTCATCGTTTGATCAAAGGCGACGTATATAACGTTATAACGCTGACGTTGGTTCGTTTAAAATTTATATAAGCTATGTATATATACGGCCCATAATCGTTGCTGCTAAAAAAGTTCACTGCTTAGCTTAAATACATGTATATTATATGTGTATAGATAAATATTTCAATAAGTATTTCTTTTGTAAAAAGCTTATTAGAATTTCAGCATACGTTTTATAAAAAGTTTCGCTTTTTTAGGATTTTATTCTGTTGTTACAGTTGATAAGAACTATCTGTATTGTGCCATTTAAAATAATTGTCTGATAAAAATAGACAAAGCATCAAGTGAATTTTCTGGAATTCGCGATGAAATCGGGTTAAAAATAAGTCAGAGGTTTTTCACTGTGTTGTGTTTATTTTTATGTTTTCGCTTTTTTTATGTTCGCGCTTATCGTATGAAAGTCATTACGAGAAATAAAGGAAGTCACCGATAAAGAATATTATCGAACAATAATCAAAGTGATAATAATAAAAGAAAATTGCCGAGCTATAAAAGTAAATTGATGTAAATGCATCGAAGTCAAGCTAAAATGATAAGAGTCTAGATAATCGTGGACAAATTATATTTAAATCAGTCAACCCGTCATTTCAAAATATGAAGGTGAACTATCTATGAAATTCATCCTACGATCAAAGCGCTAAAGAATTTTTAATCAGATATTAAATATAATCTCCTCGCGGGATGAAATTTGAGTAGAATATGCGACCAGTATGCGACCATGGATCATAATTGTACAACTACTTACAATGCATGATGAACGAATGCACACCTAGGCTCTACCTATGGAAACTTGATATTTATCTTTATAACGTATTCGCAGTTGAAAATAAAATTCGCTACTCGTTTCCAATCAATCTATTCCGGGTACAAACTTTAACGATAAATAAAATTATCGTTATTGTTTTTTCAAACTCAACAAAAAAAAAACAGAAAACCTTTTCAATCCTACCAATGTTATCGGTCAAACTGTATACAAATACTCTCCATATTGTTCTCGATATTCCAATTGGCAAGAACAAGAAAACCTTTTTTTTTTTAAATCGGTTATAATCCAGTACATATAATACGAATGGGTCCGGTAAACGAGACAACTACACAATTATCACAGTTCAGCTCTAAATAAGGTGAAAAAAGTCTTCGCGCTGCTGCTGCTGCCGGTTACGCGATTTATTAGCGACTCATTAATACGGGTAGCTGCAACGTCGAGCCATAACCTCGGAGCCAACCTTCCTTCGCTCGCAGCGAGAAGATCAAGAAGAAGTTGTTTCGGGCAAGTCGACGAAAATAGGCCTCTGAAAATAAAATCCTCGCGATGATCTCTTGCGCGCGCGCGGGTGAATATATTCCACGGCCTGGCATTCCAGCTAAGTCGGTGAAAAAGACTTCGTCATAGACGCACGGCTTTCCGCAAAAGGTCCGCGAGGAATTGCGCTTCATTTTTATTGCGGCTCGCCTCATAGACGCACTGGGAATTCGGAATGAATCTCTCGGCAGTATTACACGTGGTTACCCACCTTTGTCGGCCGACGTGTATAATAACGGGCTTGAGAAGTTTTCAGAGCGCAATTTATAAGCTCGCGATATATATTGGGTGCAGCTCTGTGTGTGTGTGTTTTTCTTTTATTTCGCATTGTTGAAGTTATTAATTGCACAAAGTGTGGCTAGCGCGAATGTATATAGGTATATTGGGCATTGAAACTTTTTCAAGTCAGTAACAATGGATTCTTTGGACTTAACCGCCGCGAGATTAGACAAAAACTCCAAGATCCGCTTTTGTTATAAGTATAAATAAAGATATTGCTTTTATTTTTCTGTCAATGATGCATGGTTTACGATACGGGCGTGGAAGATACATGCACCGATGCAATTTCATTATGTATCACAGTTAATTTAATAAGTTTATAAAACAGAAGTAAACAAACATTGCGATTGTCGTATCAATGTTGCGAAATAATTAAGGAAACTTTCGTATCAATTTACTAATATTGACGGAGAAAAAAAATGGCATTCGAAGAGATTTTTATATGTCAACGGATATACCCTGCACGAAATGAGTTATTTCATTCTCTGACACTCTTATATATTACTTTCGTTCCAGTACCACCAAATGGAAATTTTTCGTGTAAACAAACAATTATTTTGCTCTGTTAAAATTATTATTCCATGCTTAATCTTAACTTAGATAAAAAGAATTCTTTTGATGAAAATATTATCGAGCGATTCATCGAGGAGACATTCAAATCACAGTATAATAATAAGTAGTGCAATTAGCTATCATAGTATTCATGAATCACTATAAATTTTATCAATCATGGGTTAAATTTCATCATTAATATTCACTGTTACTATTCCAAATATCTTTTTTTACAAATTCTATAAGTAGACTAATTATCATAAATTAACTATTATAATATTCATATTCATATACAAAGAAAATCGTTCATATTACAGTTCTATATTCGATACATAAATTACCATCAATCTGAACGCAAACTATTTCAATTCATATGGGATTATATTATGTTTTCTGGCAATAATCACCTTTAATGTCTCCTAAAAGACAGAACAGAATATATATAACAATGATCTCAAAGCGATGAATAAGTGACTAAAAATATATTCCTCGTGTTTCGTTTGTATTTCAAATTGACGTAGGAAGTGACTATTGCGACTCTCTTACAAACAATGCAATATAATTGCCACTTGCAGGCGAAGGTACGAAAAAATTAACATTCAAAGCGTCTCACACTTTTTACCGTTAGGTTACATCAGCTAATCTCTATAGTCATAATCGATTGCGATAAACGAAAAAATACGGAACAAAAACATTGCAATATACGTTGCCAACGATGTATACACCTGTATAATCCCCTCAATGTTCTATACGCACATGGTGTTGAATAGACGCAGCAAGCCGAAATACTCTGCAGCCTTTCAAAACAAAAAATACGGCAAAATTCATCGAAATCGTTCATTGGTTGCATCATTCCTTTGAAATATTCACGTTTTATTCGTTAACAACCTGTCGGTTTCATTCGCTCGCGCAACCAGTATACGCGCGATTCCCACGCAGTCTACCCCGAAAAGTGGACTCGCTCGACCCTCCGAAGCGCAACACGTACATAAAACCGACCCATTAAATAACCTACGTGTACACTCGCAACCGTATCCTATACAAAGTGAAAGAGCCACAGAGTGAGAGAGAGAGACTTTGATCGCCTATACAGAGAACAGAACAATTGAAACGTCGAGCGGAGATTGAAAAGGTCCCTCCGTTGGAGCGAGTGTGTGTGCGTGTGTGTGAGAGAGAGAGAAACGAGGGACAAGACACTATATACAGACAGTATATAGAACGTCATCCGCGGCGTGCGCGGCGCACCGGTACAAGAGACCAGCTGCACGAGGAGCTCAACAAGTGTGCGAAGAGCAGCAGCAGCAGCAGCAGCGGTTTGAAAAAGGCCGCCTAATGTTAACTTCGTGGCAGAGCGGCCCATACATATACCTATAACACACGCGTCCAGCCAGATCTAACAAAATCACCTTCCCGACCAATTGCGATTGAGGAAGTTCATCTAATAGGCATCGCTTGATCACGAGATTAACGCAACGCGCGATACAACTCGGCCCAAGGGAATCGCACCGCTCCTCGTATAATGAACGTGGGAAATCAATTAATAAAAGCTCCGCGAAGAGTAATCGTGCATGTGCAGGCGATCGCAAGATTCGTATATATATATATATAACTAAACGTTGGATTTGAAAGCATTGGATTTGGTGCGACGTGGATTCTCGGTGTTTGTTTACAGTTATAGCGCTTAGCGCGCGGCAAACCGGAGCAACGGTCCTGATCTCCTGGAGTAAGTGAACGTTCTGTGTGTTCTTATGGAGTTTACAGTTGTGCGTGTGCTTTAAAACATCTCTATGTTTATTATCGTGGTAAAGAGCTTTACGCAACGAGAAACTTCATACGTACCGATATAAATTGCGGTTAAATTGTCAGTGATTGGCCTTTAAGTTTTAATAAAGCTATAGAGAGAGAGAGAGAGATTTCATGAACTGAAGCGAATCCTATTATGATTTTGAGCTGGAGTGTTGAGATTATTTAAAAATCTGCATACTTGCGAGACACAGAATTCAAACTTTAATGCCACTTGAAATCCGTAAAACGAGGGAAACAACACGACAATCAAATGATTCTTCAAGCATTCGGTCATTAAAGTTTCCCGAATCTTGAATGAAAACTCTCCGATAACTGAATTTCACGGGGAAATTGATTATTGCACTTTGATAAGCCGACCGATGAACACCACGATACGAACCAAAAGCATGAAAAAACGTGCGTAAACACGAGGTAGAACCGTATACAACTCATCCCATCGAACCCAAGTACACACAACGTAAACTTTCTAGTCCTTCCCCTTATAGCTTACACTCTGAAAATCCCACGAGGGTCTCCATCGAACAAAACGAGACGCAGAGTAACCCATCAGAGAGAACAACCGCACCGATCCGCTATCTCGCTCTCTCTCTCTCTGTTTCTCTCCCGCTTTCTCTATAATGGCGCAAAAAAGGCATGCGTATGTGCCTGTCGGTGGAGGTCGAGATGAATGAGTGGCTGCATACCAGGGCGCCAGACAAGGGCGTAAACGCTCTAGAGAGAGACTCACTTGGTCGATGGGGAGGCCGATGATCTCGGACAGCCAACTGAAGGTCCGAAAGCCATCGTAGTAAACGTCCTCGGCGGCTGTCATTGTCAGGGCCGCGCTCTAAACACTCGCTCTCTGTCCGTCTCTCACGCGGGTGCTGAAGCAACAGCAGCAGCACCAGCACCAGCAGCTCGTCTCGCTCACTCGCAGTTTCACGACACACTAGCCGCCTATAGGCCCCAGTATATACCCTGTACCCTGCTGCCTGGCTGCCTGGCGCTCGCGCGCGCGACCGAGTGAGAGGAGATGGGAAGCAGAAGAGGTGGAGGATATATATACACGTATACACATTATATATATACCTAGAGAGCGAGAGAAAGACAGAGAGAGACGTAGCGGCGCTGTTGTGTGTAATGCCTTTTCAGTAGAGCGCGCGCACGCGCCAGATCGAGACACCCGTCGGTCTCCACCAACGTGAGAGAGACAGAGAGAGAGAGAGAGAGAGAGAAGGAATTCGCATTCACTGCATGGACACCGGGAGAGCACATTCTCACACGAATAAAAATTTCAAGTTTGCGTGTCGTGTATACGTGTTGGTATATTTGAGGGTTAACCCGTAGTTACCCAATGCTAGTTGCCACCCTGAGATATGTACAGTGGCTACCTCAGTTGATTCCAGCAGAGGGCCAGAGGGCGCGCTGATTATATAGCTGCATATATAGGTACACAACACAAGCTTATAAAGCCTTCTGACCGTGTGAGATGTGCTCGTATAGACACTATGAGCTAAAGATGGGATCCGCCCGCTTCTTTGGTTATATATATTATATATGTGTGTGTGTGTAGACCCCCGTACCATTGAGGTTTGGATATGCCGACATCGGACGATGCGAGGAGATCCTAATATATACGAGCGAGTTTCCATCTAATGCACCTCGAACGTGGAGAAAAAGATTGGAATATTCATTATACGGAGATCTGGATGGTGGGGGGAAATGAGCTGGCGTTGGATGAAAGTGGAAGTATATTTTTTTGCTCGAGCGATTTTCGGAGAGCGAGATTATGGGTCGAGAGATGCGGTTCGCGCGCGGTGAGGGTATAAAAAGGAGATCGTGGCGAAATGGATACACGTGGAGAAAGTGAATGACGAATTATTGTAACCTGAGTAAGTACTCGGGTTATACAATAAAAACTCTTCCCAGGCAGGAAGTTTTTTTTTTTTTTTTTTTTTTTTGGATACACGTGTCCTGATGAATCCTAGTTAATTTTTCGGAAAATCTTTAAACGATGTGAAAAATGTGTATTAGAAACTGAAAGCACTATCGCAATGGCAATTGTATTAAAAAGAAAGGATATTTTTATAGTGTATAGCGATGCCTATACATAAGACCTATTGCGCGAGCTCTACTCCTAGAGCATTGTCCTTTTTTGGCCAACTCCCGCTCGACCCTTTCACTCTCTCTCTCTCTCTCTCTCTCTCTCTTTTCTCCCACTTCTCTAAATCTCTTTAAATTTGTTCCTCGTTACATTTTGATTTATCGACGATAAAAAATTGCACTGATCCTATATACAGATGTAAATTTTGAAAGGTGCTCTTTAAAATAGATGTATGAAAGACTACTCATTAAACGAAACAATTTAACTTAAAAACAATTTACCTTCATAAGAATCCGCGAAAGGAATTAAAATGAATAAAATGAAATTGAACTTTTGCACTGTATATACATTGCATAAAAGTAGATGATTCCGAATACTGCAGTATACATCGGTTTTAATCAAACATTCATTATATATTTTTTTTAATCTTCTCGTCGGGTGCGAGGGTCAAACATCTTTTTGATCACATGTTTTTTGCGTTCCAAATTAATACGTTCCAAATAAGCTACATTACTAATTATAAAAATGTCGAATCACTCCTTTGAAAAAAGAGCAATGCATACGAAATTGATTGAAATCCGCAATAATGGGAGTATGAATCGTATGGATATACATTACTTAAAATCCAAATTGTTGGGTCAAAGATTTACAATAATAAAAAGTCATAGTTAGAGGAAAAAAATATTTTGCCAGTTTAAATTGAAAGCTGTGATTGAAATATTCATGCGCTATCAACTTGATGTATTGCATAAGTAAACAATTAACATATTATTAATTTTAAGTATGTATATTTTGCTAAAATGGAAATTTAAAGTCACCCAGTTACGTAGATATAAACAAATCAATTGATATCTCTACTTTAGCTTTTAAATATGCTCACATGTTACCCTTTATCACGTAAAAATAAATAGACTCCAGGAAAGTTTTCATCTATTTCTGGTTTCGCGGATTTATATATATATATATATATAGAATACCGATAAAGAGTTACTTTCAATTAAAATAATTCCTGTAATTATGGAGTTACTAATAATAACTGAATTTATATTCAATATCGCAAAGTGGTCAGGTAATTTGTTATAAATAATTGTTTATAAACAAATTAAAAAACTAATTTTTTTGAACAGGAAACTTTTTTCCGCATTCTAGGGCGAATTTCAAGCAAATAAGGTCCCCACAAGTAATTCATACGATTAATAGCTTTCAAGATAAAAATTGTCAAAGTTTTAAAATACGCGATTCTCCCGAATCACGACTACTAACCACATGGCACAGCAAAAGAGTTATTTATGCGTATAGCAATCTTTAAATTGTTTATTAACCTTTAGAGGACCGGAAGCCACTATGGTGGCGTATATTCGTATAACCAATTGGTTTTGTATAGGTTTCCTACATTTTCATCGACTTTTTCAGACCTTCACTGTCCCATCTTTTTAGCACAGTTACATTGAACTGTATATAAACCATCTATATGTATGGTTGATGTGCACGAAAATGGTGTTTTTAGTGTCAAGGAGCCTTTACCATTTTAAAAAATTTTCTTCGCTTCTTAAGTTGTCAAAATACATGATCTTGATTTTTTAAACAAAATACGCATCAGGTAATTAAAGATATAACTTTAAATTTTTTAATCACGGACAAAAAGTGTAGTCAAGATAAGCTAACTCCTAGCAAGTACGCATCCAATTTTAATGTAGCTGATCTATTCCCCGTACTTATTATATAAACCTTTATATATTATTTTATGCAATTTCCCAGCTTCATTAATTTAGATTTTCAAGTTTTTCATAATTTAAAATTCCCACCTATTTTCATGTAGGCTCCAGCTTTTTTTGAATGTGTAGACACTGCGCGAGTCATTTTAGGTTGACTTATAAGTAAAGCTTACATATTCAAAAGTTCGGTGTCATTATTATTTACATTGCTTTTTTGAAAGAAATTCAAAAAGAAAAAAAACGTGTCTTTAAAACCGTGGCTGTAAAAGACATCATATATACAAATGGTCACTAGTTTTCCATACTACTAAGTAGAATTATGATTTCTTTTAATCATTATTTACTATGGATATTATACCTATAATTCAAACGCATTTGATTTTTAAATTTCGGGATTCTTGAACAATTAAAAAGTTTTCACTCTGTAAATGAAAATGTGTACATAATTCACACTCTAAAAATGTCAGAGAGTAGCATAATTGACGGAAATATGCCTTAAGCTTGTCTTTCTTTTTCAAATATCTTTTCATTTTACTCAAAGGAAATCAGACACAGCACAGATGCTGGAAAGTAGACATTAAAATTACTGAAACTACACTCGTTGTTTTGTTTGATCTGGAATTATATTTTCTCAAGATGAAGGGTGAATTATGAGGCGGGAAGTTGAGGGCAGATTCTAACGAAACTTTTATCCCTCTTCTCATTCAAGGGTGGGGAAGTAACAAGCTCTCGAGTGAAATGCAAAACAAAGAAGCAGGGTATCAAGATGTTGTGGAATAAAATAACACTCAATAAAAACTTTGATACTCAAGATGATCTAAGTATTTGGAAGGAATCACAGACAAAGGCTCAAGGCTTTTTCAATTTTTTGAAAATTTAGAACAAAGCAGAGTTTATTTAAAGGGACCATCTATAGGCCGATAAAAAAAACAGTCAAACAGTTCAAAAAAATTGCTGTAGTTTATTATAAATAGAACGAATTATAATACCTATAAGACTTATATAAAATTAATATTTGAATAAACGTATGCTTAACTTTTATAAAATCTGAACATTTTTTTATTGAATCCCTAAAATTGACTATATTATCTTTTGTTATGAGAAAAGAAATGGATAAGATTAGATAGAATTAGACGTAGATTCCAGAAAAATATACGTCTGTGCATCCGAATTCTTATAAATTTCATATCTTTATATACTGTTAAAATCTAAATTGATTTTTACTTTATATTGAAATAGGAGCAGCCTATTTTGATTTAATAAAATCTAGAATAAGCTTTGCCAGAAGGACGAATAAATTAGTCATTATACTACTAATTACTCGTTATTATAATACTGCAAAATTAATTATACTTGTAATACAATGCTTTGCATTAACACAAGTTCTACACGATTGATAACAAAGGAAACAAACATTTTAATCATTTGTTTGAATATGCACATGAAAAAATTTAACGATTTTCAAAGTTGTAGCAGAAATGAACGATAAATCCAGCTACGAAATAATTAACCGCAGAAAAAAGTAAGTTACTTTCTAATTTTTTAGTTTATCAAATAATGTATTTTCATTGTGATAATCCGTGTAGTAATCGTACATAATGCATCCGCTCGTAAGGTCAAAGTTCTTTTGGACGTCACATACCTATAATCGTCAACATCCTTCTTGCGTGAAAGTACAATTACGGGTTCTCGAGTGTATGTACATAAGACGACTTAACCAGTTCACTTCGAAAGGTTTCTTGTTCTTGGCGGTGCAGTTTGCTTGTTGTAAGAATATGAGGTACGTGCACGGTGAGACTGTAATTTTAAATATAAAACCAAGACTGTTATACGTTGACCGGAAGTCGAATTAACTTTTGTGATACATATAATACCTGGTACACTCGTTTAAAATTTGCAATTCTACTCCCACAACATAAAATGCTGATGCATTTTAAACCTAAACAATTCTGTGATTATAATTAATATTACTAAATGTTTTTAAGAGATACCATTAATAACAACAATATTATTTTTACACATCTATTTCTAAAGAGATCACGAATTTTTTTTGTCCAAAGCTACACCTTTATTATTACTCGGTATTACCGATAATAACATTGTTATTACTCACATGATTTTTTTTACTCTGACTGATGGCAAAGATATAAAATTATACTTTCCAAAAAACTTTAAATTTTTTAATTTCATTAAAAAAAATTTAAGGATTACGCGTATGAATATAAAATACATTTTTAAATTTGAAAGTAATTTATTACGTTTCAAATTCTTTTACTACAAAACTCATTAAATCATAACCATTTCATTTTTAGACAATGTAAATATTTTTATAAAGAATAGCAATTTACATTATCTAATTTGCACAATTCATACATTTATAAAGTTAAATACGTCGTTTTTACATATTCTCTATATGCTGTACTTTAGATCAACAATGTCTTTATACTGGCATATATAACAACAAATTTGCGTACGCACAGATTTGCATTCATCTATAGAAATGAATTATTATGCTAAATTTATAATGTACTATAGCATACATTGAATTAAATGCTTCGCAAAAAATTTAATTACAATTTAATTTTAATTAACTTTAGCTTTTTATAGTTTCATTTTAATATTGAACATTGATATAGAATTTATAGCTAGTAAAAATTACAATTGGACTACCTAAACATAAAGCTTTTTAAAAATTGTGACTAGTAGTACAGGTCAACGAAATTTACATAGATTTTTTCGAAATTTTCAAATGCATTTCAAATACATTTATTGTCTCTAATTTCTAATTTATTACTTCAAAAAGTCTAAATTTGTAACAATAGTTATTTATTATATATTGCTATGGAAATTTATTATATTTAAATATTATATTTGCTGAAAATATTTACTTTAGAATATTTTCTTTGGAGGTAGTCAAGAATATGTTAAAGAGTTAAAGTTTCTGGTTTGAATAGTTTCCCGAATATACAACAAACAAGCGTTACCTTCATATTTTATTATTTTAATTTACTAATACCTTTTTTATATTATACTTTTCAATTTTTCCTAAAAAAGCCTAAATTTAGTGCAAAATTTTAAGAAAATATTCTTTGTAATTTATTGAATTTCCCATAAATATAAAATATATTATCAACTTTTCACCTTAGGAATTTTTAAGAAATATAAAAAGTAATAGTCTTATTTTATTTTGATTTTATGTAGTTTTAATTTAAAACCAAGTAATTCGGAAAGAACTCCAGATAACGCAGACAAAAGTACCACTTTCGTAATGGTATATAAGTAAGGATTTGCTGATAGGCCTGAAATCTTAAATGGACTTTCAAGTTCCTGAAAATTATAAAACAAGACTAATATAAAAAGTATAAAAATAAAAAAATAGAATATTTTATTTTTAAAATACCTTTATCAAATCAGCTGCTAATTTTAAAACACTGTTAGCAACCATAAGTTCATCTTTTTTATGAGGTTTTTGTTCAATTTGTAAATAAAGATTAATCTGAAAAAAGTTTTTAAATATGTACAAGTTCATATAGGGATAATAAATTCAAATAAGTCTGTAACTCAAGTTACCTGTTCAGTAATAAGAACAGAAAGATTCCTGTACTTCTTATTAATTTTTGTACCAAGTGTCATAAATCTTAGTATATATACACCAAGTGCAAAACTCCAAAACAAAGCTTCAATGTTATAATGAGAATGTAAACTATCAAGATCCTAAAAAATTAATTACGATTAAAAGAAATTTGCAGCACGTAACTATTAACGAATTTATAAACTTTTTTTAACAGACCTTTATTAATTCCAAAGAAACGAATGATAATAATGCTAATGTAATAATAAATACTGATGACACAATAACATCAACTGATCTCTGCGGACCTCTTCTCTAAAATTTTATAAAAATAATATATAACATTTTTATAAAATCACATATCAAAAATTGAGTTACATATAAATTTTCTTCTTATTACATACTTTAAAAAATTATAATCATACCTTTAAATATGACCTAACACTGAGCCATGTTTTAATATTTCTGACTTTGTTTAAACGAAAATGTGGTAAATCGGATTTTCTGGCACGCCTAGACGATGTTAAATGCGAAAATAATTTTGCATAGAGTAATCTTTGTTTATATGTCCGTTCAGCAACTGCCAATAGAAAAAACAGTAGACATGCTAGAACAAATCTTTCAAACGCTGAAGACAAAATCATTATCCTATCCCTGTATACAAAAAATAAAATATTTTTTATTCTCAATATTATTGACAAAATAAATAAAATATAAATAGACTTACAATAATGACGATCCAAAAGCAACATTGATCATTTTACAAATCACACTTGAAAGCGTCTCGGGGCTGACTAGTGATAATTCACCAGGCATTAAGGAACCAGCAGTATTGTTTACAGAATCCATTGCTAGATGATCGCCTAAGCGTCTTAGAGAAGGCACCAAAGACAGCACAACAGCAAGTACTAATCCAGCATAAAAATAATCCATACTTTCAGGCATTGACTCTACTCTCGCAATTATTGCCGAACTAATATCTAGGACTGAAAGCTCAGCTTTCTTTATATCTCGATGAGTCCATATAGTACATGACACTGTAATAAACACGCATTATATTAATAATTTAAACTGCATAAACACTATTATCATTTATAAGATTAAAGATACAATACACACCTCGATCTGATGAAGCACAACTTGAACTTAAAAGAATTGATGGTGGTAGCTCGAATTCCCAAGAAAAAGGATGTTCTACAAACTCTCCATAATTTACATTAGCCTCACTTTGCCTATCGGACTCTTCAAGTTCTGAACTGTAAGACGTAAGATTTATAATAAAAATTTTGTACTTAGGCTTATAATGCTGTATTTATATTGCACATTAATATACCTATAACTACATTCATCACTATTTGTAGTAACTCCCATCCATTCAGTAGCTGAAGTTGTTGCCTCAATCAAGTGATTTGTAATAGCTTCCTCACATTCTCCTTCTTCTTCACTCTCGCATTCTTTTCTATCATCTCTTGAACTTTGAATTGAAGGATGTTCACTACCCTATAATTTAAGGCGCAATTTTTTAATAATTTTACGATTTCATAGAATAATTTGATGAATAGCTGAATTTTGTAAAAATAAGCTTTGTTACATAAATAGTTTTATATGCACTTAAAAAATCGTAGTTCGGTAAATTTTCTTATGTACATTTAATGTGTTAAAAAACTTGGCATGGATTTTTTTTAAATGTTTGATTACAGTCACATGTAATTATTTTATAATAACTTACAGGACTATCACATTCATCTTCTTCACTATTGTGCAATTCATCGATTTTTCTGGAAACTTCAGGTGCTGCATGCAAAGTAGAAAACGTTGATTTAGCTAATATGCCATCTTGCCTTTTTAACAAAGATTAAATTACGTTAAATGCCTTCTAGCTTTCTCTACATTAAAAAGTCAGCTCACTTCTTTGAATAGTATTATCAAGAAATTTCAAGTAATATAATAATAAAATAATATATTACGTAAGTGTTCTCGCCCTTGTGTGATTTAGCACAAAATCACCTTTGGGGCGTGAATCACCTACTTCGCGCCCTACGTACGTAACATATTTTTTAAGCCCTAGGTTTAAAAATAAATTTATAATAAAATATTTCAAATATCTTTCTTTTCAAATTATACAAACCCAATACATCGCCTCGTGAATTTTCTTGTTTTGTTACTTCAACATTTACTTTCTCTTTTCCTTTACTATCTTCAGTCTTAACTTGATTGTCTTTCATTTTCAGGCCTGGAGCTTCACGATCATTATCACTTGAAGCATTACCATTTAAGCTTTCAAAACCATCATCATCTTGATGAACAACATTCTCATTCTCTTGATTTTCTTCCAGATTACCATCCAAATTTTCAATTAAAACTGTAAACAAATTAAATTTATATCTTAACAGTGAATAGAAATAACGGTAAAGAAATTATGAAATTTTGTACACAGGTTAAGTTTTACATAAAAAGCATCCAGTTTCTAGGTGATTATTGTATTCCACGGAGTACAAATTAATGCATTATACTCCATGGAATACTACAATCTCAAAGAAATAACATAAATTTAATTTTGGAGCAAGTCACAAGAAGCGCGGTATAAGACGCAGGGGGCTTATGTAGAAGCGCTCTTATGGAAAAATGCATTTTCGACGTATTCAATTACGTATTACAAAACAATTGACGATAAGATTGGATTGAAATTTTTTTATGATACAATAAAATCTTAGGATTTTGTATTAATTTAAAAAATACTTTATGGGTACCTAAAATATTAACCCTTACAGGACCGGAACCCGCTTTTTGGCGTATATATATCATATACAATATACATAGTATGTATACATATATATTATACATTTCTCAATTCAAAAATTTGGTATTCGTGTTTGTTATTTTTCGACAGTCTAGACCGCCATATTTGATCCGCCCTTTTAAATTTTAGAAATCTGACCTCAAATTCATAATCAGCAACCTCAAAAACTCCCTACTATGCATTTGGATATAAAAAATATCGGAGGAATATCGTATAATAGTATATTACGCCACTAGGGAGGAAAAAACTTGGACGACCCAGAACTCGGGTAAATTGACACCCGAGCCGAAGGCGAGGGTGGGTAAACACGAGGTCTGGGCTGTCCAAGTTTCCTCCTGAGTAGTTTATACTATTTTTTGCCTAGTAAGAAAGAAAAAGCCACATTCTCTCCCGGGGTGCCTTTACCGTACCACACCGGCATACGCCATTTGACGTAAGGTCATTGACCAACCAACATTTGACTTTAATTTGGTACAATGTTCTGGATTCTAAATCACTTTTCTATAGAAAAAAAAAAAGATTTTTCGAAATTCCTTACCCTCGAACCTCTAAGGGTTAACAATAAATTGAGAAATAAGAAAGAATGTCACCCAGGTCAATGTATTATATTCTAAATAAACTCGAAAATATTTTCGATTAAAAATTATGATTTCAATTTTTGTGAAAATCTACTTTAGTATCTAATGAATAAAACTAAACATGAAATGTTTAAATTTTCGAAAATTCATATGTAACAGACATTTATCAAAAGAAAACAATTTTGTTTTACATTTTTGAAACCCTGCTAACGGTACTCCGAAGTTGTTTAACACTTTCAATGCTATACGAGTCATATATGAATCGTGAAATTCGGGTCTGCTGTGACTCATATCTAAAAATTCACCTATTTTATACAAGTAATATTTAGTGTATACTATTTGCTACCTTACATGTCTTACTTTTTAAAAAGGGTTATGCCCGTTAATTTAATTATATAAATAGTTAAGCATAATACGTTTAGCACCATAGCCTAATAAGTGACTTTTCGCCTTAGCCCGGAACGTGTTAAATAATTTTTTTTTTGCACATTTTCAACTTCAATTTGTTGAATAATGGCAATTTCAAATAGTATGGAATTTGAGCAGTGGACGCACGTCTCTCTCGGCTCTCTCTTTTTCGCTATTTGATTAGCGTAGTGACTATAGAACCTCCTTAAATACAATTACTGCACAATTATAATATTCATCTGTGATGTAATTATGCAAAATACCTAATTGTTCCTCTACAACTAATCGATGAGCTTCGACAAAAGGTTCAGAATTAGTTATTGAGTTCCTTTTGCTGTCAGTTATGGTTACGTCAACATCTTGTACTGTAGTGGATGTACTTGCTATTGTCGTTTCAATTATTAATTTTTTAGCAAATGTAACTGAGGGAGATGCTTCAATATCTACTGTACTAGTTTTTTCTGTATCTTGAGCTTTTAAGTCCTCATTCTCACCTAAATGTTAAAAAAATTATGTAAAAATGTAATTTAAAAATTTTAAATTGTACAATATGATATAAGTCGACCTACGTATATTCCTTCTTGTTCTTGTTTTATTAAGGGATGTTCGAGTTCGATCATGTCTGGACCGTCGAATTCGTTGTCTGTCATACTTATTGGATACTATTGGACCAGAGTTTGTTGAAACAATTTGCGAATGTACCATGCACAATGTTAACATCATTACTGCAGGTACTAATACTTCTGATATTGAAACCATCTAAAGAAACGAATTTGTTAATAAAATCATTAACTTAAAAAGATTTCCTTTGAACAACTTAGTTGATTTTGATGTCACTATTACTACAATTAGTTCAAATTATTTGATTGAACGTATAATTTTTCTATTTTTTTAAACGAAAAATTTTTTTAAAAGCTTATTTTTAACTATATATTTTTATGTAAATTTAATTAATTTATTTATCTACAAATAATATTTTATTCAATGTTCAAAGGGTTATTTAAAATGCAATATTCAAAATTCTTACATCAGATTCACTTTCCTTAATACAGTGATTACAGTATATGTAAACATTAAGCAATTGAAGGCCATAAAGAAGTAGAAAGAACATATAAATGCGAGGACTTGTTTGCTGAATCCACCATTGTGCATTAAAGGGTAAGAATAATAGTCTTTGGACAGCAAGATAAGCAACTGTTCCAAGTCCATGTTTAGGTTTGGCTTTTGGAAAAGATGAACCTATTTTAAATATAATTAAATTTTAATTAACAACCAAATTCAATTAATAAAACGATTAATTACTTATAGCTTGTGAATAAAATCATAATTACCTCTAACAAGATCAACATCGATAAACTCTGTTTTTAACTTTGCTGTTCTCATTGGTACATGGGTAAATCCACAAAAGATTTTTTGCTCTACTGTTTTTTCCCATTGCTGCTTATCATAAGTTCCAATTTTTTTCTGATACCTGTAAAAGGACAAAGAAAAAATAATCTTAAGCCCAAATTTTGAATGCAGTTATTTAAATTAAACAAAGCATCTGTGCAATATATTATCATAAAAATTGAAATTAAGTTCGATCAATGATAAATAAGATCAATAATTAATCAATTGTAACGCATCATTTATACTTGTTTATGGACTTGAATTAAAAATGTATCTAATAGTAAAAACGTTGTTATTATAATATATCCTTGCAAATGCTAAATACAAGATATTATTAAAATTCATGGAACTAGCTGGACAGTATTAAAAAAAATAATAGTCTTTGTTACCCTTACCAGTAAATCAGATTGTTTAGAGCCATTTTAAAAAGTTGGCATCAGCGCGAAAGAATTAAATTTTGTAGGTATCTTTTGTTGTTGCTGCTTGTGCTCTGCGATACACTTTTCTCGACCCGATTGATCGCCGACGAACGAAAAAAATGCTCATCTTATGCGCTATCTTTAACCTCGAGAAATCCACCTTTCTCTCTCTTTTGTGTGCCCAAGCTTCAATGAATTTCGACACTCCAAAATTCTCGAAAGCTTTCTCCTCAAGCTTCCGGAAATCGTGACCTGTTACTTAGTAACTGAGCCGCGAGGATGCCAAGTGTGGTTCGCATTGTTTTGACGGATTCTGTCATTGTTGTCGCGGCTTTGCACTGCCGGAGTGCGGATCGAACTGCGACGTTTGAAGGTTGATAATTTTCAATGACTTTGGCTCGGGGCTCTGCGTGCTATGTGAGCTTGTGCACATTCCCTGCTAAATTATTTTTTGGACCTTTGCCACGTCTGCGCACAAGCTGTATTTACATTTAACTGCATATATGCAGTCGAATCTGTCGAATGGATATATCACACTATATATATAAGTATATATTGGTGCATTAAATTTTAGCAAAGACCGGTAAATTACACAACCAAAAAGTAAAATACTGGTTAAATGATGTTAAAAAAGAACTTGTTCTTATATGTATACTTGTTATGCTTTTGTTGTCACAAAATTTGTGCGTTATCAGCTTATTTTAATATACAAATAATCATGTAATTATTGATTAGGTAGCTTTTGTTTTCATTAGGTGCCCTTAATTAAACTTCGAAAAATTTGAGAATTTTTACACGAATTCTGTTAATAATCAATGATTACTTACTTATACGAAATGAGCTATTATGTTATTACTAAAATTTAAAATTCTATTAGATTCGTAAACGTTATAAGCATGCACTATAGTAAATTACTTTTATGCACTACTTTAGATACGTGGATGGAAAACGATATAAGTAAAGTAGAAAAGTTGAAATAAGATGATGTAGCATGCAGATAAAGGTCTGTGCATTTCAAAACGTCAATACCTACCTATGTGACATGTGTCCAATATCTATTTTATAAACTTCTAAAAACGAAGGCATTCTTATTTCAATAATAAGTGTACAGTTAACCTATAATATAAACGCACTGAATGATATTTGCCTGCCTGATGAAGTTGGATTTGATATAGGTAAAAATATTAAATTAATATTTATTAAAATATATTATTAAAATAAAAAGTAATTCTGTTTTTATTTCAGGTTGAAAATGCAGCTATTACTAAAAAGTCAAATACATAGTATATATAGCATTCACTTGATATAATTAAAAAACAAAATATGAAATACTTTTGTAGTTATAAAATCATAATTTTTGTAATCATAACGCAACACATATGTTAGAAGATGTTGATTGCATTTGTAAGCTTGATAATTTTAAGATGCATGTCAGTGGCAAGTGGAGTGCCGCAAAGGTACGAAAAAAAAGATTTACTCAAATATCGTGAAGAAACCCGAGCAATGTTTGACCATGCATACTCCAGTTACTTGAAATATGCTTATCCTTATGATGAGTTGCGCTCATTAAGCTGTGATGGTTTTGATACATGGGGAAGTTTTTCATTGACCCTCATCGATGCTTTAGATACATTAGCTGTTATGGGAAATTTTACTGAATTTCGCAGAGTTGCGGAAATAATTGCATCAAGATCAGATTTTGAAGCTAACATAAATGTGTCTGTTTTTGAAACGAATATAAGAGTTATAGGTGGCTTATTGAGTGCCCATTTGCTTTCAAGAAAAACTGGTATACAACTTGAACCAGGTTGGCCATGTAATGGACCATTGTTACGACTTGCTGAAGATATGGCTAAAAGACTAATTGTTGCATTTGATACTCCTACTGGAATGCCTTATGGAACCGTAAACTTAAAATATGGAGTACCACAAGGAGAAACAAGCATTACATGCACAGCTGGTATCGGTACGTTTATTTTAGAATTTGGTACTTTGTCAAGATTGACTGGTGATCCTCTATATGAAGAAGTGGCAATGAATGCAATGAAAGCTTTACATTATTATAAGTCAAATATTGGTTTGGTTGGAAATCATGTGGATGTTTTAACTGGCCATTGGACTGCTCAAGATTCTGGGATAGGTGCTGGTGTTGATTCCTATTTTGAATATTTGGCTAAAGGTACTCTACTTTTTCAAGATCCTTCTTTAGCTGCTATTTTTCATGAACATAGAGCAGCTATTGAAAAATATATTAGAAGAGAAGACTGGCATCTATGGGTTTCTATGACAAAAGGTCAAGTGACCTTGCCAGTTTTTCAATCACTTGATGCTTATTGGCCTGGTGTTTTAAGTCTTTTTGGAGAAATTGGGGATGCTATGAAATCACTTCATAACTATCATAAAGTATGGAAGCAGTTTGGCTTTACTCCAGAATTTTATAACATTCCCCAAGGAGAAGCTGGAACTAATAGAGAAGGATATCCATTAAGGCCTGAATTAATAGAATCAGTTATGTACCTTTACAGAGCAACTGGTGATCCATATCTAATTCAAGTTGGAATTGATGTTTTAAGAAGTCTGCAACACAGTGCAAAAACTACCTGTGGTTATGCTACAATAAATGATGTTAGAGATCATCGTAAAGCTGATAGAATGGAATCCTTTTTCTTAGCAGAGACCACTAAATATCTTTATTTGCTATTTGATCCTGATAATTTTATTCATAATGCTGGTATGTTATTATATTTTTTAAAGTATATATTTTAAGTTTAAATCATATTTTTTTATAATTTCTATTATTCGCTGTTTTAAATACAATTTCTTTTAAAGGTGAACATGGTGATATTATTCAAACATCGTGGGGACAGTGTATTGTGGATGCTGGTGGATATATATTTAATACGGAAGCTCATCCAATAGATCCTGGTGCATTGCACTGTTGTCAACATCCGCACAATTTATTTCCACAAAAGAAGTCAAAAATGTATAAATTTATTGCTGTTAATGATAGAAGAAATGAAGATCCAACTGCTGTGAAGTTCTTTGAGGATGATATTAATAATGGAGCAGAAAGTAACAAAACTGTTAAAATTGAAAAACTGTCAGATATTAAGAAAAGTGAATTAAATGATAATACAAGTACTATAAAATTATTAAATACTACAGAATCTGAAGAAATTCCTGTAAAAGAACAGTCTGATACTCTTGAAACAAATGCATCAGTAGACTCAACTAGCTATAAAGTGCGAGTTATAGCTCCTCCAAGTGCAATTTACAAAGCTGATGACAGTGAAAATGTAGAAACGCTTGTTACTGCATCTAGAGCTAGTGGAGAATTCCCAAATTCCAATGACGAGACATCAAATAAGAATGAATCAATAAAGTTTGAAGAAACTACCTCAGAAAGAAAGATTTTCTTTGATCCACAAGTGATGTTGGACAAGATAAGGAAAAATAATTTATACCCTTCCAATGTTACAGCAAAGACAGATTTCCAATTATTAAGTTGTCAATCACAACCATTTCTTCAACGTATTTCTATTGTGGGAGAATTCTTTTAAATTCTTACACTTTTTACCAAAGACATTTTATGAATATAAACTTCTTCTCATTAATCACAAAGTACAAAAATGTTTGATATGATTATTTATAAATCTTTTGTTTGAAAAAAATACACTAATGCAGTTGAATATTTTATTAATTTATACTTGTTTTTAAATCTTATTTATTTATATACTGGAATAAAATGTTATATTGAAAAATATTATTGGACCAATTTTCAGCAAATAATATTAAGAAGCAATAAAGTAAAAATGCTTTTGTGAAATGTAAAATATGTGCAAAAATAAATTTTTCTATCTAAATACATATTATCTGTCAACAAATGCAATTTTTAAATTATAATTATTAATATATATTTAAATTTAAATTACTGAATTTGTAAAGTTATTTAATGAATTGATTGTGAGTGTGCACACATATAAATTTTATTTATAAACCATGTATTTTAAAGTGTGATTCAATATTCAGGCACACACAATTAAATACAAATGAATCAATAAGTTTACTGAAAGTAAATTTATTTGTGTTTCTGTTTGCTGTAAGTTTGTTTACTTAAAACGTATTAAAGTATTAAAAATTATATTTTTTTAAAATACTGAAAAATCGATTTTTTTATTATTCTAATTGCAAAATAATGTTATGCAATTAAAAAATAAAGTATTATTGTTGAACTGTATTAAAAAATAAAGTATTATTGCTGTATCTATATTTATTGATTTGTAGTTAATTATATAATTAATCTGATTTTAATACCCTATATTTTGTTACAATAGAAAAAAATCTGTACAAAGAGCGTAAAAATTAAACAACTTTTAATCTTAAAATTTTTACCAGTTTATGGTATACATTCATTTTTTTTAATAATAGTTTAATATTTATTTTTAAATTAAGGTCATATCTTCAAGCATTCAAACCACCAAAAATTTAGTGTTTTGGTATTTGCACATGGCTACCTACATATCTGAAGCAAGTATCATTTTTTTTAATAAAATGCAGGAAGATATTACCTAAGGATATTATATTTAGAAGTAATAAAATTGAACTCAAACTTTAAAACTTGGGTCTATAGAGGGACAGCAAATATATTTATTGGTGTAATAGTGTAATACAAGGTAATAAAGTAAAAAAATTATGATTTACCCAAATAAAAATGTTTATTTTCTGCTCTTAAAGAGCTGATTAATTGGTCTATCTAGATTTACCAAATTATGTGTCCAAAATTAAAATAAAGCAATTAATTCTTTGTAGTAAAAGTAGATTGTAAATACTTTTACAAAATGATCGATAGTTTATTAAAATTTAAAAAAAATCTACACAACTTTTAAAATAGAACTTTTTTATTAAAATTTATTACAATAGATTCTAAACTTATATCACTTATAGATAAATATGTATACCTTTAATACGATAGAGAAGAATACAGATTCTTAGTTAACACAATTTGATATGTTATATTTTTGAAAACTTTTAAAAATCATATACAACGGTACCTTCTAAATATAAAGTATGAAAAATTTAACAAATTTTGACACTATTGCAACCAATACCAGGATATACAGAGTTACTCAACAAACCATTGACTAATTATGATTTTTACAAAATTAACTTTTGTTTCAATCACAAAATAAGTTTGAAAGCATTCCTCCCTATTATATTAACATTATTCTGTTAAGATATAGTGCAAAACCTTTAAAAGTACATAAAAGCCATTTTTACTGTGTCATTTACTGCATCTTCACAGGGTATGTTGAAAATATTCTCATAGTATATCTGACCACCATAACAGCACTAAAAATAAATAAACATTAAAAATAATTTTTATTCTATTCATTATGTACATAAACATGCAAATTATTGTATACCTTATCACAGCAACAAGACCTGCTGGCATAATCTTTCCTGAATTGTAATAGCGATATCCCATCATCCCTCCAAGTAATGCACTGCTTCCTAACATGACTCCATAGTTTGGTGGATCTTGGGAGGTTTGAATTGCTCCATATCCTAATATGGAACCAAATAAAAGTCCAGCACCTAAAGATGGAATGGAATCTGAAAATTGTAAATTGTTGTTATGGTTGTTTGATATATTTCACTGAATTGTTGCATGCAATTGTAATTATCGTCATAGTCAATTTATTTTTTTAGAAAAAACTAGTATTCGTTGAGTAGTCGGTAGATAAGTGCGAAAAATGTAATATTCGAAACATTTTGCCCGTAAGTTTTAAAAGAAATGAAAAACTTACTGGCTTTTACATAACCCATAATGCCACCGGCTGCTACGACAGCGGCATAAGCGAATCCTGGGATATCAATGGGCATTTTTATACTTTATAAAGACGAAAAAGCCGAAAAATGGTTAACCGGCAGTTTAATTACTATTCAGATGACTGTAAAATATAGACCACTTGCACTATTGTTATTCTGTGAAGTGTGAATTGTTGAGAACAGAATAGAATGATCGGCAAGAAATGTAAGAACTGCGTGATAATGAAATTCTTCTGCACATCACTTCAGGTGCGTCTGCTACGATTCAAAAAATTCAAAATGTCATTTGTAAATTGTAGAAAAATTTTATTACATTTTCTAAAGTTAATTTGGGTAATACAAAATATAAATATTATGAGCTGGCAGTCGAATTAGACTGAAATATTTTGGTGGAAAAATTAATTCTTGTCGGAAAAAAAAAACCTTTAGAGGATCGAATTGTAAATGATGTCTAATAAAAAAAGTAGACCACTCCATGCAGAGGTGTGCGTTTTTCAGGAAAAATTCGCGAAGCCAAAAAAACAGTTTTTTGCTTATATCTTACAAGATTATTATCGAGAAGAAAATGCATTTTTTTCTGCCAAAAAGACCTAATTTTTTTATTATTTATAAAATTATGCGTTTGAAAAGTTAGGTACAATTTTGCAACTGCTTAAAAGCTAATTATTTCGAAAAGTTATGATCCTATCGAAATGAACCATATATAGATAGTGTAAATATTTTTACAAATTTTAAGATAAAATTTTTACTCTCGAAAGCTAACGAACTTTGATCGACAATAGCTATTCAGAAAAAGTTATAGTTTATAAGTAGTTTGTCTTATAGGTAAGTGAGTGATTGCAAATCTATTGGATGCAGAAGTTACTGACGCTGGAGCCTGGAGCGCGGACCTCCTTATATGTGCGCAGTATACTATAGTGGGGGCCGGGACAACGCGTCGCCAGGAGAGGTATACCCGGTACCGGCGCGCCATTGCATAATTGTTTATGAGTTCTCGGGTACAAATCAACGAGTCTCTCTGTATCTCCGGAACTACTAGACCAAATTGAACCTTTTTTTTTTTAATTTGGGGTACCTTGAAAAGTACTAGTCAATTATCAGATTAGAATTAGCAAATTCTTTTATTTAATAAGCCCTGAAAAAAGCAGTATTAATTTATTTTTCATTTAATTATTTTGTTAATAAACTTACATTATCGTTCTGTACGCTTGCTGCACATATTCATACATACAATTATAGTTTTTTGAAAATATTCTTTCCATGAAATTTTTTTTTATATTTTGATATTCTAATCGAAGCACTTACAGTAATAAAACATAGGTTTTAGTGATTTTAACTTTATATCTTAAATATTTCATTAATTTTCAACTAATATTTTATTATTAAGTAATTTAAGTAGTCCTCTAATGTCGGTATAATAAATAATCTTAATCATAATTTTTATAATTAGCTTTAAAACTGTTGTAAAATTACTTACCTTTTCAAACGCATAATTTTGTAACTTATATACAAAAAAATAATTAGCCCCAAAGCGTACGTAAAAATTTGAAGCTTCAAGAAGGTGTGTGCAAAATTCTGGCGCTGTAGGTTTGCCCAAATCCTTATTTATTAAAGAACCATTAAGGTCAATATTTATAAACAAATGCAATTTTTCGAAAACTAATAATGAAATTACAGAACTGAGTCTTGGCACACACTTTTAAACCTATGTCAGACCTATAATGTATACCTACTTGAGGTGAATTTCAAGTCGATTAATCAAATTTTTAAACTGTTATTAACAATCAAAAAAGGTCGATTTTAGACGGTTTTTTGCGTGTTGCGCAAAAGTTTATGGTTAAACCGATTTAAATTATACAAGTCAATCCTTGCAGGTCTTTTTGACAGAAAAAAACGCACTCTTTCGATTGCTGTCCGATAATAACCTTCTATGATATAAGATATAAGCAAAAAATTGTTGCAAAAAAGAAGATAAATCACAGGTGTGCGTTTTCAGGAATTGTAAGTTACAATTCGATCCTCTACATTTTTTTTCCGAAGGAATAGTTTTTCCCCCATCCAAGTCTATATAAAAACAACGGGCTGCCTAATTTCACTTTTAAATTAAAGTTTAATTATATTATAATTATATTATATTATAATATTTCTGAATGCTTCTCTTTACTCTATCTAAGAGAAACTATGTCCAAATTCGTAGTAACATAATCTCTGGTAACATCGCGTGACATCGCTTGATTATTGAAATTTTATTAAGCCAATAAATAATTACAAATAATTAATTATGACATAGTAACTTTGTTGCTTTTAATTTAATTGAAATTATCAAAACATAAAAAAAATTTTATCTTACTACTTTTTTCACGTTTTTTTACTTATTTTAAATTTCCCTCTCTGGCGGAGCTGCTTATTTGGCTATTCGCTTGTAAATTATATATATATATGTGAAACATCAGTTCCGTATTAAGTATAATACATATAATGCATACAATGCCATACATATACATTGTATAGGCGTACACACCTGCTTAATATTATATTATAGCTACATATGCAAGGTATCGTATTCACGAATCACAGCATCACAGCGCTGCCTTCCTACCAATCAGGTGTGCAAATTTAGACCAAAGCTAAAAATCAACATACAAACAAATAAAAGAATGCTACAAAACAAGTAAGTACTTAAATACTTGAAATTATTTTCGAAAACGCTCGCTGGGAAAATTTTTCACTAAAAGTAAATGCTTATCGCCAGTCAAGGGTTTGGTTTATCTCCCTATCGCTTTATCAGGAATATAGTTGGCCTTAACTTGCCGACCCTCCATAAACCATTTCAAAAGTGACCGTTTGGGTTTCAGATATCGCTTGCCGATCGTTCTTTTTTTACCTCTCCTAATACAATCTCTGCCACACTACTATATATCTATATACGTATGTGCGTCTGGTATCCTTCCATTTTTGAATAGCGCTCCCTCCGATCCGATTTCTTGTAAGATTTATCTTGGGAACTGGAATTCTGGATAGAAAAGGAGCAAGTGCTTGCATACAACACTACAGAACGCATGTTGCACTCAAGTTGTATATACGGACAGTTGTGTTGTGATGCCAATGCTGTCTGGTCGTAAAGTGTGCCTTTGTGGTAATAATACTGTGTAGCGCAACTGTGCTATTACTTAATTTCATATTCGTTTCTTCAAAAAGGATTTGTTCAATAGTTTTATAGCAGCATGATGAATCGCCAAAAGGACTATTTACACATAGAAAGTAAGTAAAATAAACAATTTTTAGCTTTGTATACTGAGTGCACGTTTTTTATGATATCTGTTCGCATTGTATTCGCGTGATTTGAAGCAAACTACGTACCTAGGTACGCGAATCACTTTGCAGATCAATTACAAACAAATTGGAGTACCTAAAATAAGTTATTGCGCTCCCTTTCAATTAAAAAATATTATTAATTTTATTTCATAAACAATAAAATGTAGATTAGATAACAAGGCATGCATTAGTTTTCTTTTTTTAAATGATCCGACGAATAAATTTTTCATTTTATAATTTATTAAAGAAATTAAAGCTGAACTTATAAATGATTATTAATGTTTTTAATGTTTCGTAACGAATGTCAGAGCATATTTATTATACTTATTGTTTTTTAAAGTTTATAACAATTACATGCTACAATATTTATGAGAATACTCCAATTAAGATCCATTTAAGTCCTTGTACATAAATTTCAATAATATTTTTTGCAAAACATGAAAATACCTGAATGATAATATATAATTAGTTATTTAATGCAACTCATTACTAAAATTTTGACTTTTTTAATTGTAATAAATTTTATAAAAAAAAGTCAAAACCTCATGTATTGAAAATATTTCCCCAGATTTGATTTATAAGTTAGCACAGCTCCTTATAGGAATTTCATATTTTCTCAGCATAATCAAGACTCAAAAATAAAATATTTAAAATTAAATTACATCTTAAAGAAATAATAACAGATTCTGTAAAATATTTTTCATATAACAATAATTTCATAAACATTTTTAAAGCACACCATAAAAATGTTTGATTAACTTTTTTACAGTATTTAATCAGTTTTATTTCGCTTACATTCAAATATGTATCAGGTTATAAATCATTTCTAAATAAAATATTTTTAATTTAAATAATAGAATTTCATTTTTATATTTAAATAATAGAATAGATAATAATTTTTTTTTTCAGATTGTGCAGTAAAATCGAAAAGCTTTACTTCAACAGCTTCATCAAATTATAGCACATGCTCTGATAATCCTAACACAAAGATAAATTTTTACAATGAAAATGTAAGAACATCCGAGGAATCTGTAATTATAGCAGGCCAAATATTATCAGATGATCAACAAGCTTCTGAAACAACAATAGACTGTTCAGTAAATCTATTGGATCAAAATTTAGATGCTCTTGAAGATGATGTTTTTATGGACTGTAAAAATTATAATGAGTCTGACTCGTATAAAAATGATAGCACTATGTATTTGCCTGTTGAACCAATGTTAAGATTTCCAAGCAATTCTAATCTTAAGACATTAGAAGTGAGTACTGGGATTTCAAGCAGCAAATCAGATGAATTATCCATTGCAGCAAAACCCTATACAGAAAATGATCGACTAATAACTATTGTAGAAGAAACAGAAGTAATACATGTAACTAATTCTCTTGTTATTAAAAATCCATCTCCGGTAAATATTCATAATAATAATACTGGAGGATTGATAGTAGAAATGATAGATCAGTTTAAAAATTACGAAGGCTATAATTACAATGCAAATTCTGCAAAGAAAGTTTTATTTGCAAAAGAAGGTGATAACACAAGTGAAGATGATAAAGATTGTAGAATTAATAAACCAATACTTAAGAATCAACAAAGTCCTAATCCGCGGGTCGGTAAGACTGCAAACTGTTCATTAAAAAAGAAAGATATTAATGAAAATTGTAATATTCATAACACAACAGAGTCTTTTGTTTTATGGGAAAAGTTTTGCAAATCTTCAGAAAGGTTAACTTCACGAAGAAGCTTTTCGTTTTCAGAATTAAATTCTGTTAATGAGAGTTACAGAGGAGATGATGAGTATTCATCAAGCTTTAAAAGTATTGATGATACTTACTTGTCCAATAGTTCGTTGAACATTACAAATGGTAAAAATATATTGCAAAAAAAAGGTTCCATGTATAGAAGCAAATCATGTGACAGTCTTTTAAGAGAAGTAAAGCACTTACCTCATATATTATATGACAAGGTTTTAAAATGTTTAGCTAAGGAAATAGATAATCTTAGAAAACGAAATGTGGTATGCACATGTCAAAAAGGAAAAAGAAAATTTTCAAAAACAGAAACAAATAGAATATTAAAGGATATTACAACGAAACCAAAAGCCCAAATTCCAAGTAAAAATAACAATAAAAAGGGTAAATGGTTACATTTTACATTTTTAGTTTATATTAAATTGTTTTAGGAATATATAAATATTAAAAACAAAATTGTGAAACTAATGGAATTAAATAGTAATACATTATTTTTTTTATTTTATAGAACCAAAATTATCACCAAACGTTGTACCTCTGAAGATAGTTACAAATAGAACAAGATTATCTCCAAAGACTTTAACTTCAACAAAGACTTCATTTGAAAGTATGAGAAATTTAAGTCCCAAATCGCCAGCGAAAACACCAACTACACCATCAAAAAGACGAGGATTATATTCATGGCAAAAAGAAATCGTTTCACCAGTTGGGGAATACATAAAAGGAAAACGGCAAAGTCCTTTTCAAAGTTCACCAACTAAGAAAAAAGTGTAAAAATATAATTATATCGTATATAGATAACAGTACAAACTGAAGTGATAAAAAGTGCAAGCTGATATTTTATATTTCTTTATTGCTCGTTTTATTTTTTTATTTGGACTAAATTTTATAATTAAAAATTCTAATTTAATAGTTTTTGCCCACCGAATATTTTGGTTTATTTTATTTATGTGTAATAATATTAGCTTCTTATTGTTTGACACAAATATTATTTAGGATATAAGTAAAAATGGTAGATTGTATAAAATGATTAAGATATTTAAAAATATAAATTACAAATGCTGAATGATTGCCAAAAATGTAAAAACTATAAAGCTTGAAAGTGGAATTTTTAGATTTAATACTAACTTTGCTTAAATTGTTATCCTTAGAAATAATTTTAAGAAAGTTTAAATATGTTAAATATAAATAGTAATAAAATATTTTATTTAAAAAAATTAGAAACCATATTTTATTCATAAATGTTAGTTTATTTCGTTTGCTGTCAGTGAGCCGATATAAATAATTATGTCACAATGTCGTTTATTTAAAACAAGTTTGTAAAAATTTAAATAAATCGATCTACTTATATATTTGTACTTTCTATACAATTTTTTTTACAAACTACAATTATTTTCAGTTTATTAATCTAGTTATATTAATATTTACATATTAATTATTTGACTAAAAAAGTGATATTCTTAACTCTTAAAACAATAATGAAAAAGTGTAATTTAAAATTAATTGCATGATCAATTTGATTCATCAATTTACTGTACTTTTACTTTGAATCAAGTTTGAAGTCTGTGTGATTATAACTGAAACGAATTAACCCTGCTCATTTGTTTGTTCACTTTGCATGTGCATACCATATCTTCTTTGCATTTCTGCTTCCATTGCTTTCAGCTGTTCTCTATTTTGTTCTTGCGTAATCTGTTCCATTATTTCATGATTATAAGTTGAATGAAGTAATAAAGCTAAAACACCAGCTCTAGATGCCATATTTGATCGAATCTGTCTTTCTAGTTCAACAAGCTCATCGATCTTTAACCATTGCCGTACTCTTTCCATGTCAATTTCAGCTCTACGCAATTTCTCCCAAACATAATGCCTAACACAGTTTTTCTTGGGAGCTCTACAAAATTCTCCAGTTGCATCAAACACATTTGTTACCAAAGGGCAACCACAAACCTCTGTGTCACTTATTTTTGGATCTTTGCAATGTTCTGGGCAGAGCACACGTAGTCTTTTACAGTAAGTGTGATTTAATGGATTGTAAAAGTCACAAAACATAACTTGTCCTTCAATTCGAGTTTTGAATATAGATCCAAAGGATGCTTGCGATTCATACTAGAAAAATTTACATGCATATAATGAAGTGTACACATGACTTAAAAATTATGCATGTACTTTAAATTATGAAATTAGATACAGCTTGTAAAACTTAATAGTTAATTTTAGTTATTACTTTTAGTTAATACAATTGTAAGAATAAAATAGAAATCTATTTTTGGGTTACCTTATTAAAACATTTTTCCATATGTTTGATAGCAGTCCTTGAATTGATTTCATGACCACAAGTTATACAGTACATGCTCATTTCAGTGTCATCATTATCATCAATTTCAGTTTTTGGATCTATTGTAGCATGTCTTGCGCGCTCTACTATTCTATCCAACTCGACATGTCTCTTATCCAATTCTTGAAGAATTCTTCTTACTTCATGCTGTTGTCTTCTAACTGTTTCTAAGGCTAACCGATTATTCTGTTCAGCTATACAAGGTGTAAGAGACCATTCTTGCAGTCTTTGTGGAAGCACCTGGAAAATTCTACTAGTGGCTAATTTTATTCCACAATCTTCACAACAATATTTACTACCAGGTCGAGATTGTTTTGTACAAGATGGACCATAACAGTGTCTAGGTGGTTCTAGATAATCTACTCTTTCATTGCTGGAGTCTCGTCTTCGTTTTCTATTCAGCTTTGTATTTCGATTAAAACTTTTGGATGGCTTTAATGGATCTCCAAGAACTCTACAAGTTCTTTGATCACAGCGAAGCTTCAGACGGATTGATGGACCAAATTTTTTGAGGTGTCTACAATTAATAATGTTTTAGGTTAAAATTCTTCTTTACAAATTTGGTTCTTAAAATAATTCAAGAACATAACAATGAGAAATACCTGCAAGCATCACATCTTCCACAATTTTCATTTCGCAAGCAGCCAGAACATTCTCCACATCGTTTAGATGATTTTTTAGCAACGGTTGGGTCCCATGGAGCATCATACTCGTATCTTAAAACTCTTTCTTTTTCCTTATACTTTTTATGCTTTCGATCATCTTGATCAGGTTTTTCTACTCGTTCAGTCTTTTCAGTCTTTTTAGGCTTGTATCTAGTTATTAAAGTTGGATCCTCTTCTCTACATCTCTGTAAAAATTAAAAAAATTATATTAAGCATATTATATGTATTCAAATTTAATGCTAACTACTTACAACACAAAAGAACTGCTTAATATGTTTGGCTTCCTTTTCTGTAATGTTTATACAGTCCCCATGGTACCATTCTTCACAAGCATCACATCCACTAGTAATTATAACCATAGCATTAGTAAAAATGATAAAACATAATTTTTTTAAATTTCTGAAGTACCTAAATAATTACTTACATCATAAACCGTGAACTATCAGAGCTTCTGCAAATACAATATGCTTGCCCATCTTGTTTTAACAAAGTGGCTATTTTACTTTTTCTCTCTGGTAGCATAAACTGCTTTGCAATTTCCTCTTTCTGAAATTTTAATGCAAGTTAAAAGAATTCGTAACTAAATATAATAAAGTAAATGGTAGTATAATAAAGCATAGTTGTAAGACATAACCTAATCTCTAAAATTTCTATTAATTATTAAATTTTATTTAACTGAATTATTCAAATTGCAGTTAATAATTTTTGTCATATTATAATAGAAGCAATGCTTTTAATATTATTTACCGATAAGCCATGGCGTTTGTCTCCCATTCTGTATTATAACATTAATCTATTCTGTATCATAACTTTGTAAGTTTATATAGCTATATCTAAATAAGCATATATATGCTATAGAACATAATTAATGCATGCGCTCAACGCTGTGCTGTCCTTAGTCCTTTGTACTGAAAACGCACTGAAATTCTGCTGTCTATATATACAGCACGCTGTCTATTTTTAGCGCGAAATTCAAAAATAGAAAATTAAATCCATAAATTCCGAATTATACAATTGATCAGAGCACTTTTTTACGCATACCTGTAGTTTGTGTTGACTTGTATTTTTAACATTTAAAAATATTCTGAAAGTGAAATTTTAATATATGTATATACATACACACAAAATATCATAATATAAATCACATATAGTATCTGCTGCATAATTTTTATTGGATCATATTTTTATGCACAAGGCAGTCGAAAGAGTACAGAAAGTAGTTAATTCTAGATATTTTACCCATGATAAACTATTTTAGTGCATAAACTGGTTAAAAATATTATGTAAAAGAATTATAATATGTATAAATGGTGAATTGTTTCAATAATATAATTGAACGGTTATAAGATTATTATTTATACGTGCCTAAAAGTAAAATAAAATCATTTTAAGGCGGGAGTGTAATTAAACCGATATTTTTCATATCATTGTTTCTCTTCTTCTTATGCATTAAGAAACACAGAAATTTGCTTACCTATATCTACCTTGAATTTTGCTTTGTAATAGTAAATGACAAGCATTTTATGCAGAAAATACGTTTTCAACATTATACTACTGTTATTTACTGCATTTCTGAATTTTATTCATAGCCGGTATTTTCGAAATTAATGAAAACCTCATCATGATGAAGCAAAAGAAGTTTTTTCCACATTTTTCTGCTACTTGATTCCTAAATTGCGTTAGTCGTGGCATTTTATGTTTACTCTTGACCGATATGTACTTCTCTGAATTGCCGGACTCCAATCTGTAAATAATTTGTAAATAATATAATGCGTATACAAGAAAATAATATAATTCACACAAGTTCAGAATAGTTATCATTCACTAAGATTTCGAATAAAAGATATATAAATAAACAATATAAGTTCATCATGAGTTTAAAAATGGTGCCTCTTGACGAGGAAATAAAAAAGAATCCAGAATTAAAGGAAGCGGATATTCAATCATTGAGAGAATGGTGCCAAAAGCAGCCTCATCTGCCGCAAATCAGTGACAGCGAATTGGCTTTATTTTTGCACAGTAATTATTATCGCTTGGAGCCAACTAAAACTACTATCGACACTTTTTACAGCGTTAGAACACACGTGCCCGAATTTTTCTCCAATAGAGATATTTTGAATGCCAAGGACTTGAAGCAAATTTCGAAAATAGTGTGAGTAAAACCATTTTTTGGATGATCATCAACATTCAATATGTTTAATTTATTATATAAATCTTAAAATACTCCTGTAATTAAGAAGTGCATTAGGCTTGTATAATGCGAATTCGGAAAAAAAAACTTTAACTATATAGATCCGAATCTTTTTCTCAATGGCCATTCAAGCTTATAAGCTAATATAAGTACGAAATGAAGCTCGTGCCTGAATGGTGACCATATCGATTTTTGCAGCATAAACATGCCGCTGCAGCATGCAACTAAGGACGGCTATAAAGTGATCTACGGAGCTCTCCAGGATTTTGATCCCGCAAAGTACGACTACACCTTTAACATGAAACTGTTCGGAATGGTGATAGATATGTGGCTCTACGGCGAGGGAACCGTGAAGGGCCACGTGATACTGGTGGATCTGAAGGGTCTGGTGATGGGTCATGTGGCTCGATTTAGTCCCATGGCTCTCAAGCGCTTCCTTTATTACCTCCAGGAGGGACTACCGGTCAGGCTCAAGGGCTTTCACTTCGTAAACACCAATCCTGTCATGGACATACTCATGAATATAATGCGGCCCTTCATGAAGAAGGAACTACTGGATATCGTGAGTGACACATCGCATAATCCTTATACGACATTCCTTATAGATTTTACGTCTATATAATAGATCCAAAAAAGACGATGTAATAATTGCATGTAGATGCGCTCAATCCTCTATCGGAATGTATCTCGTAAAAATTTCAATATTCTTTTTACGCGAAAATAGTTATGCGTGCCTATAATCGAGTGTTTATCATCCGTTTTTTATGCGCCTGATTTTTTAGCTTCATCTGCATCAGAAGGTGGATGCGATCGAGGAGTTCAATATTCCGGTGGAGATATTGCCAAATGAATCGGGCGGAAAGGCTGGAGCACAAAAGGATCTTTTCGCGGAGCAAATGAAGATATTGGAGAAGCACCGTGAATGGTTCCTTCAAGAGGAGAAGACTCAACGAATCGACGAGTCCAAGCGTCCGGGAAAAGCAAAGAGCGCGACCGACTTTTTTGGAGTTGAGGGGAGCTTCAAGAAATTGGAACTCGATTGAATTACTTATGCCGCGCTGTTTATTTGCACCACTTGCAGTTCTTACTTCATCTTATTTATAATATATATAGTGAACCAATTACTGACAGTTTGTGGTACGACTTGCTTCAGATTTTATTTAACTATTTATTTACTCAAACGTGTATTGACCTTTTTTTTTAATCAGTGCTATAGTAATTGGGTAGAAAAGTAATATAAATCGTCATGCTTTTGTAACATCGAAATTGATTCGGTATTATTACCATACCAAATAAATTGTATTATAATTAATATCTTTATACTATATGTCAAAACCAATCAATTATCCACATAAAGAATAAAGCATAACTGTAACAAACTTATTAATAATACTTCATAAATAATTAATATATCCTTTCCTTAACGAAAAAAAAAAAATAATCGCAGAGCTACTCTTTATAATCAATGGAGTGAGCGCTCAAAACCTGTTTTGTGCATTGATGTAGTATATACATATAAGCAATTTCGACTTCGTGGATTGTTGAAGGAAGCAACACGTTAGTGCTTATAATGGAATATAGATAATCAATAGCTTACGCTTCCGTTATCCTGTTCGGTAGATCGAAATTAGGGACTGGAAACACATAATAATTCCAGCAATGCCAGCAATCCCAAGATGGGCAAAATCGCACAAAAAAGTTACGGATTTTATATAGTGAAGTTTTATTATAAATAATTGATAAGCAGTGAATTACATTTTCATAAAATATTAAATACACTAATGTACAATATGACTTTTTTTTGTGTAATCCTTAATTAAGTAATATCGATTTTTGATGGATTTTCTGCCGTATTTCAAAATTCGTGACAATTCAGCTGTCATTAATGATCGAGTGGCAAACCGTCATCAACCCACTTATAATAATTTATCTGTGCGTAGAATTAACGAATAACCACATAAAAGCTAGAAAATTTAACACAAGGCTAATAATGTGATAATTACATTGTGTATCAAGAATGAAAGGAATCCCACGACACGATATATGATACCTTATAAGCACTATTCTCGAGTTAAGCTTAAGTATGTCTCTTATATCTTTTTGTCTATATAAAATATTTTCCAGCGTGTATATCTCTGATTTTTACAAAGGCAGGCATTATATATCGTTATGATTGAAGTTTAACCGTATAATATTTGTAGGACTCTTAAGTACTCCAGTTACGCTGAAGGGATAAACTTAACACTAGAAAGACTGAAACTAAAGCAGTCAAAATGACGGCATTGTGAAAGAATAACTAATGTGTAATATAAAGAAATTTGTTTAAAATGAAGGAGAGGGGAGGCAACTACAATGATTAATAAACGCATTTATATGTTGTACAAAAAGTCATAAAATTATAAGAAGCTGTTTCATTATATATATAATTGTTTTCTAATTGAAATTGAAAAGCAGTCAAAATGACTTCCTTAGGCAATCTAGTGTTAATATGCCAAAGTGAAATAATAAAAGAGTGAGAGTAGAATTTCAAATGCAGATCTAAAATGAATTATTACAACAGAACCTTGATAATGTATTACCTATTTAAGAAATTATTGTTATTTGTTATTGATCCCTTTTTTCGTAAACGCCATTGAAAAATTTATAATAATGAAACGTAAAAACAATAACATATCACCAAAATGTATACTATGCTGGGGTTTCCAAATGCATTCTGACCTCTTAAACAGATATTCTGTATAAAAATTAGGATCAAAAGGGTTATTTCAAAGAAATAAAACTGAATACTAATCAGTTACCTACATTCGGAGATGAGTATTTATTTGATTTTTTGAATAGATAAAATTAGTAAAAAATTTATACACAATTTACACAAAATAGTATAACACCATGTTTTTTTTTGTCTGAAAATAGCCATCATAGATCTATCTATTTATTTCAACTATAAACTATAAGGATGAAACAAGTAACCGTGAAACTCGAGGTCATTTTTTGAATCTGAATAATTTGAAAGTCTAGTGATGCACACGGACTTCGGTCATTTTTTTTATTCTATATTAATGGTATTAATGTATTACAGTATATTAAAAGTAACAAAATAAAACTATAATTTTCTCTTTTATTAATATGAATTCATTTCTCTACCTTTAAGCTAAACAATATAGATTAAATATGTTGGCCTTTGTATAAAATTTTATCGTTAAAATGGTAAATATTTTCAAATATAATTTTGTGCATTGCATTAGAAAATTCAGAATATTATTAAAAATCTTAAATAAAGGTGCAAAGATTCTAAAAGTTGCAAATAATATATAATAAATTGCACATTTCAAAAAAATTCAGCATGTTTACGTGCAGAAAAGAAACAGTCATGCGTTTTATTAAATGGCTTTACATCATCCATAAAATGTATAACAGATGCATAAACTCTGTATGGAATTATCCTCGTAACAGGTATAAGATTTTCATATGCAACAACATACTTAATTGCCTTTAAAATGAGAATGCATTTAATGAATGTATGTAACAATAAAAGTGGAACTTTGTAAGAACGAATAATATAATATTTCGCAACGCCATGACGTTTGACAATAACGAGAGCGGAGTTTGGCATTGTCTAAACTATAGATGCAAGTAGAGACACTATATTTGATGCAATAGCCTGTGCGTGACTACATAGATTTTAATGAAATAGCTGCAGTCGCTCAGTCTTTCCTCATCTTTTCGAGCGTGAAGTTTACAAGCCACCTTGACTCGATCCCAGTGAGATATTTTTTGCCATTCTTCTTTTTACATTTCGTATTTTCGCATTATTTACCGACTGCCGGAGGTATATAAGATGGTGAAATCTCCATACGTCCCTTTCGAGGAAGAATTGAAAAAGAATCCCGAATTAAAAAAGGCCGATATCGAGGCTTTGCAAGAATGGTGCTCGAAACAAACGTTTTTGCCGAAAATCACCGACAGCGAGCTGGCGTTATTTTTGCACAGCAATTACTATCTCATGGAGCCGACAAAAACTACGATCGACACTTTTTACACCGTCAGAACACACGTGCCGGAATTTTTCTCTAACAGAGATCCGATTGGCCTAAAGGAATTACGAAGAATATTTCAAACTGTGTAAGTTGTGCATAAATTTAATTTCGCAAAATTATCTTATTCGTCAACGAATAACACAATATTTATTAGAATTGGATCGTTTATTTATATCGAAACTGTTTTATAAGAATCAAACTTGGAAATTTTCTTTGATATCTTATTCAATTCTAAAGGAACATAATGCCGCTGGAAAAGCGTACGAAGGAAGGGTACACGGTAATCTTTGGTAGGCTCATCGATACCGATGCATCGAATTACTCGTACAACGACCACATAAAGGACCTCTGCATGAGCATGGATCTCTGGATGTACCAGGAGGGCACGACCAACGGCCACGTCATCATCTTCGACACCATTGGAGTTACTCTCGGACACGCAGCTCGACTGAATCCGATGGGGCTCAAAAAGTTCCTCTACTATCTGCAGGACGGCTTGCCGGTTAGGCTCAAAGGATTGCACTTCATGAACACGAGTCCCGTTATGGATGTCATTTTGAATATGATGAAGCCTTTCATGAAGAAGGAATTGCTCGACATGGTAATTATGAAAAAATAGACAACTGTTTTACTGGGCGGTATACTGGGTAAAATTATTTTAATAACAAGTTCTGCGGCTGAAAAAATTCAACTCTTGAGTTTGAACCACACAGATTTCGACAAGATAGAAGGATGGAGTTCTTGATTGTCTAAATATTTTTGTGGCGATTATTTATAACATATAACAATACGTTAACGTACGCTAATATTGTTTTACAAATATGTAAATGCTATTTTAATATTGAATTTCCTAAAATTCTTTTAAGTATACATACTATATACTAAAAAATTTCATCTTGATATAGATGCATCTACACTCGAGTTTGGAAAGCGTAGATAAATACGTGCCACTCGAGAGTCTTCCGAATGAATCTGGTGGCAAAGCGGGCCCACTTCAAGACCTTCACAATGCACAAATTAAGAAACTCGAAGACCATCGCGATTGGTTTTTGGAGGAAGAGTCGCGCGCTCGCGTCGACGAGAGCAAACGTCCGGGAAAAGCAAAAAATGCCACGGACCTCTTTGGAGTAGAGGGAAGCTTCAAGAAGCTCGACATTGATTAACAAAATTTATTCACAGCAATATCTCAATGATGTTTTATTTTATTCAAGGATGTAAATCAATCAGGAAACAGTCTTTTTTTGCGACAATTAATCTCGAAAAATGTTTGTCTAAAAATTTTGCTTGATCATTAAGGCAAATTAAGATTTTTTTTTTTGGGTGTACACGTACATCATTCGTACCAAACTGTTATAATTTGAATAAAATTCTATTTTAAGATTCGTTTTCAAAAGTATCGAACGTAATTCAAAGGTCAATTGTGTAGTATCACCCTCCATAATTTCAAGAACAATTAAATACGATCTTGAGGGTTAAGGATGGAAAAAGCAAAAACTCTTTTCACATATATGCAAAATTCTTGCAACGTTTCGCCGGTATGGGTTGCCGGCATCTTCAGGCAAAATTAATTTAAATTTAAATTTTGACTACATCTCATAATAATAGCTATTGCTGTGCGTAATCTACTACGTAAATTGACGCTGCTGTGATAAGATGTGTATGTTGCGCACAGCAATAGCTATTATTATAAGATGTAGTCAAAATTTAAAATTAAATTAATTTTGCCTGAAGATGCCGGCAACCCATACCGGCGAAACGTTGCAAGAATTTTGCATATATGTGAAAAGAGTTTTAGTTTTTTCCATCCTTCACCCTCAAGATCGTATTTAATTGTTCTTGTAATTCAAAGGTACTTTTTTCTACACCTGTACTCTCTAAATTAGAAACAGTTTTCATGAAAATCCACTGAATGTCAGTGAATATGCACTATTTCAAAAAGTGAAAATCAGGTCGCTGGGAATCCAGTGAATAGTCACTGATTAAAATAGTGAAAAAGTACCAACTGATTCAATTAGTGAAAATACACTAAAAAAACAGTGGAAATACACTAAAAAATCAGTGGAATGTCACTGATTAAAGCAGTGTAAATTAATACACATTGATGACATATATTATTTTTTTATATACTTATTTTAATATGAAGAAAATTATGAAAACAGTATTTCATATGAAAAATATTTTATTTAATATATTAGCTGAAGAAATAAAATATTCTAACTAAATAAGTACATTACAGTCGACATAAGCAGGTCTTCTAATTGAAATAAGTGCATTTTCATGAAATAACAATAATGATTAGCATGAAAGAATACTAATTATCAGAGTCACTACTGTTAGTTTCGTATTTACTTATAGTTAGATCAGTATTAGAAATGTTTATATGCAATGAAGTGACGATACTTGCAGTCTTACTCGTGACTTTGTAAATATAGAAATCAATAAAATTAAAAAAAAATTTGAATTTTTAACGGGTAAGAAACGTTTAAAACGAAATAAGTTTTGAATAGCAAATCAAACGTTGTAACTATATTATCTTTTTTTTTCCCTGTGCAAAATCCAACCATCTCCTTGTATGAAATAATTCTTGTTATTTCCACAAACTCCGTGTAATATTATGTATGGTTGAATACATGTGTTAGCACTATTTCGCTTTGTTTTATGTATGATTCAATACTAGTTCCTAATTCCTAAAAAATATATAAAGTAGTTAAATATTTGACGATAGTAATTCATTTATAAATACTAAATAATAATAAGAAACTTACAGGTACTATTTCAAATGCAGAATCGTAGACTTTTTCAGAATCATCAAAACCCTTTTTGTTCCTACTTTTTTTACTATTTGTTATAGGGAGGAAGGAAATTAAAACAATAAGCGCCTTAAGTTGCGCATAAAAAAAAATTATTAATGTAAGGTAAGTATGCAAAAAGTTTTAGAAACAGTTTCTTATTAAGGTTGTATTTTTTACCATCTTTAATGTGAGATGTAGAACGAAATAACGCAGGACTAGTTTTATGGGCATACGCTAGTATTCTATGAGTATAGAAAGTTGAAAATTTGGTAATAAAATTATCTCCTGCCTAGATTCATATTATATATTTTAGTCCCTGTACTTAATAAATAAATAAATAAAATTGCCATTTCTCCGTTATAATCAATCAGTCGTGAATATTTTTCAAATATCTCCGAAATACAAGGTTGATCTTTGAGTATCCACAATCTTCGGTGGCGAAATGTTTCTTTCAGCTTGGTTCACATTGCTTGTTTATTGGATGGCGCAGGATTTTTGTTTTGCATTCAAGCAATCTACAATGAAAAATTGTATACGTAAAAAATTATTTGCATATTTACATATTTATACAGCGAATGAAATTAGCTCAATAAATATTACCTTTTCTTCAAGTTGTTTTTCAGATAACATTTCTACGTCAGACGATCCATTCGTAGTCTCAGCTTTATCAATTTTATTGGACCTTTCCTTATACACTTTTTATCGATAGGTAACCTTGCTCTTAAGGTCATGAGTCTATATTCGATAAAACCATGTTTAGTGTTTGGATCAAAATAATGTTCCTAAAAAGAAGAAAATTTAATTTAATTGTCTATTAAAATTAAATTATTTTATAATCATAACATCGAGCTTATACATATCCTAATTTCGAATAAGAATCTTTCAACGAAGGAAATTCGGTCACGATAGCTTTAGCTAATGTAATTTTAGCGTTTGTAGATGGATAACTATAAATTGATAAAAAAAATACCTTTACTTTATTTGACGTTTATTTATAATATAGTATAATATAATATATAAATAGAAAAAGGATTTACCAACTATCGTTATGCACTGTTTTTAATTCCGATACAAATATTCTTATAAGCTGACGTCTCGTTGATTCAGTAAAAGAATTTTTTGCTTCTACTAGAAGTTTTCTCCCCTGTTCATGGTTTAGAAGAGTTTGCTTAATAGTGCCATATCGCTAAACAAAAAATGTTCATTATTTTAGATGAAATTATGAAATCTTTTCACATTTAAAAGTGTATAATACCTTTGGATTTCTTCAATCTTTCGTTTTTTAGATTCATTAGCAGGAATAGATTTATTGTCTTCCATCCTTTGTCTTTTACTTGCACTTGAAGTCATCGGTTTGGGATGCTCAGATGCATGTGTTTTCTTTACAACCCAATATTTCTTCGTACATATTTTCATCCCTATTTTTGTTCAACAGTCTTTCAGAATCCATGCACACTCGCGGCAGCCTTACAGCTAGATTGGGGACTGGGTGATTAATTTGAAAATACTTACCGCTATATTAATAATTACGATAACTGCGAAGAGTCGCGATCCCGATCGAAAAATTCAACACGTGCAGAGTACATAACCTTTTGTTAATCCAGTTCACTAATTAAACAGTGCAAAACAAAAAGACACTGAATCAAACAGTGAATACAAAAGAGTATTAGAAATCGATGGAATTTTCACTAATGCTTTAGTGAAAATAACGTTTTGGAGACAAAACAATGAAATTTTTCACTAATCCACATGTGAAAAAGATGTTCACTATCCAAATCAGCGATTTTTTCACTGATTCTAATTTAGAGAGTAACAATATATTTTTAAACGTGTGTTTAATGCTGTTTCTCGTTGTTTCTTAAAATTTATAAAAAGCTGTAAAAATATAAAATTAAGAAAGTTATAGTTATGTTGTTGCAAAAATAAAATATAAATAGTGTAAATTATGTAATAACTTTTTAAATCGGGCTTTGTTTATACTTGTAAAAATAAAAAAAGTTTTTAAAAATTATACCTATTTAGATTGTAACCGTTTTCAACAATAACGTTGCGAATCTTATTGCGAAATGATTATTATAAAAATTTTAAATTTTAAAAAGGTAGTTTTAAAAAATGACTTTTTAAAATGCTGTATGTATGTATGTACTACGTAATATATGAACTAGCGCTAATTGTTCTGTTAATACAATATGCATTTTAAAAGGTTTTATTATACCTATCAATAAGCGAATTTTGTTCTACAACTCAAATTATAAAATATTTTCATTTTTAAGTAGATAAATATAGAAATGAAATGTATAACATAAAGAAGACCAAGTATATACTCGTCTGTTTTTACATTCAGTCACATAAACCGGTTTACACATGTTGATTTCTGATGATATCACTGGGTTATTCCAATATTTTCATGTCTAATTAAAGAACGTATTAACGATGATTTTTAATAAACTATTTATAAAGGAACTTGGAACCCATTATAAATTATATATTATGAAAGTAAAATTATCATGACTATAAATTTTAATCTGTTACTAAAAAAACTTCTATAGAATAGATATAATATATTTATGAAAATAACTCTTCAATTTTAATTCCATTAGGAAAAATGTGTAAAAATCACAAAAAAGTCTTTAGATAATTAGAATATAAATCTTAAACTAATTACCACTTATATCGTTAGTATTCTCGATAAATCTATTTTGCAAATATTTTCAGTACAGGTATTGCA
>UELU01139297.1:23121-37285 GCA_900490025.1 Megastigmus dorsalis | reverse complement strand
AAATTTTACAATATTTTAAAGGTATCAGCTTATATTTAATATAAAATTCATATTTTACAGATTGTAATTATAAAAATTACTTATTTAGAATGTATTATGTTGAACTTGACCATCTTCGAAATGCAGCCGAGCGAGCGTTAGCGAGCGAGGTTTTCTTGCTTGTTATATATTATGAAAGTAAAATTATCATGACTATAAATTTTAATCTGTTACTAAATAAACTTCTATAGAATAGATATAATATATTTATGAAAATAACTCTTCAATTTTAATTCCATTAGGAAATGTGTAAAAATCACAAAAAAGTTTTTAGATAATTAGAATATAAATCTTAAACTAATTACCACTTATATCGTTAGTATTCTCGATAAATCTATTTTGCAAATATTTTCAGTACAGGTATTGCAATTACCTTTAACGTTATTACACAGTTGTAAGTATAATGTAATGATATATTTAGATTTTAAAAGGTTTTATTACAATTTAGACCATTCATAGGAAATCCTCCATCATATTATATTACACACTTCATAAGCGAAATGAGCTCTATTAATTAAGTATTTAGTGAAATAAAAACATTTGTCCTCCACCCGAAAAAAACATTCACCATTATGAATAACCACTATTTTGTTTTCCAAATAAAGGCAAAAAGCAAGACCGCCATTCATATTTTTCATGGTTGGCGCAAAAAGTCTCTCCTACTTCGCCTTCACCTCTACACGGTGCGTTTCGTCAAAGTTCCTTACATCACTTTCACTGCCGCAAAGTCGAGAAGAGTATCATCGGCGTTGTGTTTCAGTAGTACGTCGTACGAGGCTTTAGAACGTTCGTATTTGCGTTACAGAGCGGTTGAAGGTGAATGCCAGGATGAAGTTTCTAATAGTAAGTGGCCGACGTATGCCGACGATTCTATATATTCCCATGAGATTTTGTTCAGTTAGTGCGAATAAGTGTTGTTGCAGCGAGTTCCTATAAATTAAAATTTTTTGGTATACGATCGCGTTGAGCGATGGAAAGATTATAAGGAAAGTGAAAGCAGAGGATATGTACAAAAGTGTATCTGAGTTCGATTTGTCTCGTGGACTTGTGAAAAAGTGTATTTTTTAAAATTATTTAACGTTTTTGAGGATCTCCTTTGGATGACTAATTTATTCAACTGCATGCGTTCCGATGTTTCTGAATAGAAAAAAATACGCTCGATCTTTAAGTTTGCCTTTTACAGCGTTAAAAAATCGATTTGAATAGGTAAACTTTTTCATTTAATTTTGAAATAAAGTGGTTCAGTATTTTAAGGTGCTGATTTAAAAAAGAAAAATAAAAACAATATTTCGATCATTAAATTTGTTAATTTTTTAGTATATTTCAAATAATTGATCTAATATGCAATATTATTAACTATAACGTTATATTTTGACATATTATTTATAAAGTACTCTGAATTTAATTTTAATTAAATGATAAATGAAATTGTAAGCAAATCTGATTATTTTACTTTTAGAAAGTCTTTCGAAGTATGTTAAATACTCGGCGTCGATATTCAACGATTTAAATCGTAAGTAATGCGTATTGCGAGTGGAATTCAATTATGCCGAGTTATTTTTCTTTTACCGTAATTAAATTATTTATAGAGTTAGTATAAATTATTCCATTTTACCTAAAAATAGTTATTTTTCTTTCACCAATTTATTATTTCAAAGCCTCGCTTGGTAACTTATAATTGATTTAATTAAAACTAAATATTTTCCAAAAAAATAAGTCTCATAAAAAGCACGTTCGATAAAGATTTCAATTCAAATCAATCAATGTATTTTTCAAAGTCTCGTTAGAAAAATAACGATTTTTTCTCCACACCGCATCGTTATACACCGTTCGACGTCCATCGTAATTATATAGCCATTGCCACATCTATAGAAATTCTAAGAAAAAAAAAGGAGCGAATGTAAAAGAATGTAAATTGGTGAAAGCAAGAGATCGCACGAATTGAAAAGCAATATCCCTCTCGTGTCTTAGGTATTTTTCGCCTTGGCGAGTCTCTGTCGCGGGGACGTGTCCCACATTCTGCAACCACCGAGCAGCGCGGATTACTATTACGAAGCAGCGCCAACGACGACCACAACGACGACACAGGGTCCCCCGAACCCCTACAGTTTCCAATTCAGTGCGGGTCGCTTTCCCGGACACATCGATAGGGTCCACAGTGAAGCTGGCGATGGCAACGGTCGTGTAAAAGGTATAGTTTAGATCGATCGCATGCGCCTTCATTCCTGATCGATCTTATAAATAAAATATCTTAAATAATTAAATAATCAGAGAGCTGATTAGACGATATACGTATTGCTTTATTTTGATTATAAAGATATGTAGAAACTATAGTTCGAATAAAAATTAGGCTTGTAATAATTTTTAAAATAAGAGGTGTAAGATACTTATTGAGCAAGATTTCAATCCTGCGTCATTTTACGTAGGCATATAGCATTTATGAATAACAATTTGGTGTTTAAAAATTGCATGCATGAGAAAACTCTCATGCGAAAAATACCATGCAATGTTCAATGATTCACTACGTGGGCGAAGCTTCTGACTTTATAAGAAAGTTAAAGTTTTGAATCGAATTATCGCTTAAAATTCTGAACTGTCGCCGTTTCTCGATACTTCGAAACCTATTAAGCACTTTATAAATTCTTTTTTAGAAAATACAGATGGGTATAAAGTTTGAAAATAGCTTATACTTTATTATATTTCAAATAGTTCTTTCAGATTTATAAGTATTTTCATAACGCGATATATGGAATAGGCATATACCATAAATACAGGTGAAATTTTGCATTGTGAATAATAAATAAGCTTGAAAAGATTTTTAAAAAGCATTTTATGTGCAAAAAGTATCAAAGATAAACTTATGCTTTATTTTTAAATAATTTTTTTACATATCTACGAATCAATATAGTCTTTGGAAAAAATTTGTTATTTCTGTATTTTATTATAAATAATGTTAATACTTTAAAACAACGTGATTTCCGCAAATTTGAAATCAAGATCAAATTCAAGAACTTTTGTTAGCATTTTTTTTTATTTTACAGGAAGTTATTCGTTTATTGATCCAAAATTCAAAGTTAGGACTGTTGAATACACAGTAGATGAAAACGGCTTTCATCCATCTTTGATAAATTATGACGACATATTGAAGAAGCCCTCGAATTCTGAAGCAGTAAGGCGTGAAACGGAGAAACATCGCATTCTTTATAATAAAATTGCCGCTTTTAATGCTCAAGACATTTCGGCTCAACTGCCTAAGGTAATGTACAAGTACAGATTTTATGAACTTTTTATTTATTATTTGTGGAAGAATCAAATTAAACATAATAGAGGACTCCCGAGTGCGACACATTGAATTAAACGTATACAGAATAAAATGACGTAACAAAAACTTCAGTACTGAATATTACTGTGTTCACAGATATTAAAATTTAAAAGAATAACTACACTTTATTGTAAAATTGATTTCAGTGCCTAGTAAAATTAATTACAAAGTGAAAACAGTTACTGTTTTAATATTTTACTGTATATGACAGCAATACTATTCAAAATTTTTCTTTGCACATAAGAAGTTATATGTGCTTATTTAACAGCTGTTTTTCACTAAATATAAATGTATAATAAACTTGCTACTAAAAGGAGAGTTATATGTAATAATGTAAAATAATAATTTAATTAAAAAATATTAATGTTAATAATTCGTTATGTAAAAATGACTTGATTATTAACATAATTAAAAAATTATTGTTTATTATATAGGATTCCGCAAGTGTTGCAAAAGCAAAGAATCGTCATAACAACCTCTTCCAAAAGATCGCAGCTGAGCATGCCGCAATAGCAGCGCAGCGCGAAGCCGAGCACTTGGCCTTTGAGGCGACATCCGTAGGAAGTGTAATCAACGAGTCGGAGCCGTATTTCAATTCACAACGAACAATTTAAACTGATATAAAAAATATATCTATACGCAATGCACATTTTTACAAAACCGAAACAAACAGAAAAAAATCAATTGAATGTAATTGGAGAACCATGCATTTTAGTCAATCAATACTAATCGATGGTAACAAACTAGAATAAGTGCTATTTTATGTTTATTTTATTGTTTTAAGTATAAATTGCTTTTTTATAATTTTTTTACAAGATATATGTGTAGAACAAGGTAATATTGTAAAGATGATAAAATTCATCAACAGTAAAAATTTTGGTTTTAATAGCAGCTTTTTCCTAAGTCTTGATGTGGCATTCTCATATATATAAATATGAATGTTTATTATAAATTATTATAATAAATTTTATAGAAATCTTCTTAAATATTATAACATAAAAATACACTTGAAATTATAGTATAGACTTATTTATATATACACATTCTTCTATATTTAATAAAACTCTTTACTCATAGTTATAATGAATCTTTGAATGTAACAAAGTAATTAAAATATCACTCTTTATTTCAAACAAATTCACTAAATATAAAACCAATTTTACGAAAACTGGCTATCATAAGATCTATACCTCTAATCATTTACAGAAAAATAAAATATATTTTTTAGAGCTGCACCTATAGTTATAAATTTAAGTGAATTAAATATTTAAAAATCCTTTTTCACAAGCACATAACTGATGGTTCATGCACCACTTACACAAATGTTTCATGTTCCTTTTTCCAAAATAAAAATCAAATATCAATTGTAATAATGCTAAATGCTCAAGAAGTAATTACTTCTTTAGTAAATGTCTAATGTCTTTATTCTGTCTCTGCAGTGTAATATCAGCCTTTTCAGCTTTATCTGTAATGCTATCGATCAAATCATTTTGAGTATCAATTTCTTCGGACAAACCAATCGCTAAACCTTTTAGTCTTGCAATAGATCCACTCATTTCATCTAAATTCCTTTCTAACACTGCAGCAAGGTTCTTCTTAGTAGGCACAGGTCTTGCAAAGTCTTCATCTTTGTCTTCGTCTTCTTCACTGATGAAACCTCGAATACGGAAGGATGGATGTACTGAATTCTGTCTAGCATTTTCAGCTGAACTATTAAGTTTTTCTTCTAAAGCATTATTAGAAGTAGGAGACATAGGAGACGTAGGAGATTCAGGGGTCATCCCACCACCAGTGTTTGATCCAGGAGGCAGTTCCATTGATTTACTACCACCAAAGTAATTTTTCAATCCTCCAAACACACTTTTTATACCTTGTATGTGCTTTTGACTGAAACGCAGTGTACTATTTATATCACTAAGGCGCCTATCTGTTCGTTCTAATTGATCTCGTTGTTTTATTAGCTCCTAAATAAAAAATTTTTATTTAATAAATTTTTTTAGAGTTATGTAATAAAATATTCAATACTTAGTTACTTTATTAATTCTAATTATATTTTTATTAATTGTTACTTTTATAGATAATAAAATCATTTATTAATTTTAGAGAATTATAGTTCAATAATGAATGTAATTTTAAATAAATTTAAATTAATTATATAAATTAAACAAAATGCATTTTGATCGTATTAAATATGTCGTTCATTTTTATTCAAGCACTTTGAAATGTGCCAGATTAATCAAACAGATCATTTTCAATTATGAGTTGAAATATGAGATGGTTTACGTACAAGGTTGACCTTGTGCATGAAATTCATCTGCTTTGGTTATCAAAGTAGTGATAAAAGCTTTCAATAAATAACAGTAGATACCTCAGCAGTAGCAATTCCAACTTCCTCTGTATCTCGTAATAAATGTACAGAGCGCTCAGATGATTGAATAGTTCTTTCTTCTATTGCTTTTCTTTTCTGAACCAGTTCCTGGTGCTTTCTCTCTAGATCGTTATCATAGTTTTGATAATGATTATTAACACCATAACTAGATGGTGTTTGATATCTTGGTGGTGCACTTTTCAAAAAAGTTTCATCATCGACATCATCTTCTAATGAGAAAAATGGGTTTTTAGGATCACTAAGGTAATTGTGACCTGCCATTTCGTTACACAGACTTTGTTCTCTAGTGCTAGAAGAAACAAAGGTGAACAAAGATCTTCAATAAAGCATTGTTGTAAATATATTTATTTTAAATATATAAAAAGAGCATATAATATAGAATGCAGAAGTAGTACAAATTGTGTAATCAAAATTATCAGATTAATTAAATATTTTGATGCAATAAATTTATTGTACTATGTAAAATTCCAATATTTTGATTTTCTTTATTAGCACGATTTCTGACTCACCGAGGAAATCCTTATTAAAGTGTTAATAACCTCTAGGAACTTTCACAACCGCCCTACAAAACAGATTTTTCACTTTTATTGTTTTCAACTTCGTAAAACTAATTCAATACATGTATTGTAAATAGAATGTATCAGGAGCATTAAATAACAGTGTAATAAAATCTTGTAAAAACTAACAAACGATTCATTGTGAGAACAAGGCTAAACTGACACTAGCATTGCTGCAGGGAACTGTAATGCTGTGTGTATCCTACTGGCTATAGTGAATAGTGACTAGTGGCTATATAGTGGTCTGTAGCTGACTACTACTACAGCTTACTGCTCGTCCCAATCTACACTTTTATGTATATAGATATATAGAATATAGATCCCTTGTGCATACGCAAGCGACACGAGTGACACGACTCACGCGGCTGACGGACACGCTTCTATATATATATATAGAAAACGATATGCATGTGCGTGAATTTGGTCAATAGTCGAATGAATAACAAGTTAAAAAGAGAATCCACATAAGTATGTATGGCCTAATGCCTAATATACATCCACAACAGTGCTAATATGATCCAATCAAGAGCTTCACTTCATTGACTGTAGAGTGTAGATGGATCGAAGCACGTTATTTAACTCTTCCGCGCGAATATATAAGATTATCTTCATTTAAATGGAGTTAAACAATACAATTTAGGGCAAAATTAAAAAAAAAATGATTAAACAATATTTGGAATTAAAAAATAAAGAAAAGTAATTGATTTAGCTACGATTAAAAATAAAAACGAAGCAATTTTCTTATGCATTAGCTTTTTGACAAAAATTTCATAATTTTTTAGATAAATAACAATTAAATCATTTAACACACTGTGATGAAAAAAGCTAACTGACTTTTTACACCACCTTACCTTGTTGTATAAATTAATGCAGCTGCGCCCCAAAGAAGATTTCCACTCGAAATACAATACAACTTTGTAAAGACGAGTAAAAAATATTTACTATATTTAACCATATATTACAATACGTTTCTTTTTTGTACATTTTCGTGGACATGCTAATATAAAATAAATAAATGTATTTAGGTATAATTTCACAGGCACTCGTCGTTTCGTCAGTTTCATTTTTTTTTTGTACAGTTTATCCGCGATAAGCAGTCGTTTCGGCCGATGCTCCTACTTGCCGATGTTCTTGAAATACTTGACGCGGCTGGTCTTGCCGGGTTGGGTGCGCTTGTCGCCCCCAAAGTTGCTGAAATAGCTGTGCAAACACTTTGCCCTCGGCCGCTCGACCGGGGCGTTCAGGGCGGTAGTCCAGATCATCGAGGCGACGATACCCAGTGCCCGTGACATGCACATCAGCAGCTGATTGTAGTTCATGTCTCGCAGACCGTAAAACTGCGGAGGAAGAAAAATGAGCCCTATTATTTACTTTCCATTCCCTATACTCTGCGGGTGTGACCATATATATATAGATAGACAGAGAGAGAGAGGTATAGTTTACTTGGAATAAGGGCGCGGCGATTGCGTTCTGCTCAGCCACTACCGAGCGATTTCTCGCTTCCTTTATCTGCTTCGTGTAGATGTTGGAGATATTCTGGGACAGCTATATTTGACGAACGGGAAAAACGATTGCATACAATTATATAGAGGCAGAAATGTGTGGTTATAACAGTTCGCGATGGATGCCAGTTTCTTCGTGCTTTACCTTGATTTCTGGATCGTTGGGCACGTGATTTCTAACGAATTCGCGTAGTACCGTATAACGTGAATCCTCGAATTGGGAAATCTTGTGGCCAGCTATTTGGAAACGCTTGTCGACGAGGGTGCCAACGAAATTTCGCAAAATCTCATTTTTCGGCTCTCGGCCTACTGCGTTTTGCAGCTGCACCAAGAAATCCATGTACTGGAAAGATGCAAATAGTGCATTTTAACAAGTCGAATAAGTTCACAAAATATATTTTAGCTTTTGATCATAGGTATTTGGAATATTATGCCAACAAGGAAAGCCCACACTCTCCGGATCATTTTTTACGTTCTATTGGCACTAACGCCGAGACACGTTATCTCATATATTTTTCGTTAAAGAATGTCTCCGTAAAGTTTCAGCCAAATCTGTGGCCCAGAGGGTGTGGACTTTTTGGTAAGTTTCAATCTATTTCAAACAAGTATCATTTGATTGTATAAGAATTTTGGTCGATAGGTGTGGAGAAAAGTGTAACGGCAAAGTTTTGATCACGTGGATTTTTTACTTTTTTCAAGCCTATAGTTTATTACATATATAGGTATATAAGTATAAGACATCGAAAATATAATATGAGTTGAATCTTATAAAATATAAAATATACAATATTTTGGTTTCAATATTTGAATTTAAATTATACACACTTTCTTTATTATATCAGTATAAATAAACCGTATGTGCGTAATGATAGACAAATTAAGGGGATGTGCTACAGGCGGAAAGATTCCAACCTTATTGGTTTTTGCATGAAATATATAAAGATAGAAACTAATTACCACACTCTTTTAACTCTGAAAAGGGTAAAAAATCAATGTCACCGAAGCGTCGACATTATCAGCAAAAAAAGCATCGTTTTGTTTTCACTATTTTGTTAACTCTAGGTATCAATAATTTCATTTGCTAGAATAAATTAACAGTCCGACATCCATATAAAACTATATTCGATACACTTAATTCTCAAGAAAATAAAAAATATAGATAACTGATCAATCGACGCAACTCGCGATAATATCTCTGCGGTGCAGAACAAAACAAAACAAACGGAGCATATATATATATGTGAAGGAAAACTCGGGAGCGGGTGCGGAATGCAGTGGGCCGCATATTCCTCTGTCCGCTGCAGCGTATATTTGCGCTCGGCTATAGCAATTTCATTGGGCGCGCAGCGCACTGGATCGGGTTCGTATACATATAACGTATATATCGCTTCGATGGATGCGTACTCTGGCCTATATATATATGTGTATGTACGCTATATACGCACTTGAGTGAGAGTACCGGTGGTAGGTTCATTGGCATAGGCGAGCACGCCTGCGGCTAAAGCACGGCTTGCGTCAAATTGGCTGGATCCCATGATTTGCGCCACGTGCGCTCCCGGTATTCCACCGTCATCGTCCCTGCGGCCAACAAAATCAATATATATATATATATACATAAATACGCGCGTGTGTGCGTGTGTGCGATGTATGGCTATATCATTAATGCCGTGCATTAGTGATACTAATGCTGGGCCGCGTGGATTATATTGAAATTCGATTAATTGCAAATGTCTGTTGTTTCCTTTGCCTAACCGTTCCGGGAATAAGGCTTGCGTATACATTGTATTGTAGTGATTTTATACTAGCCCTGTGCATGCATTGCTCGAAATTTTGGCAAATGGGTTATTTACTGGTGGGTTTTTTGAAATTATATAACCAAATGTATTTAGTTGCGTGTTATGTATACAGTATGATTGATTGTATTTATACATTTGATGCGTAGGCAGTTAAAAACTTTTTGCAATATGCATTTCAAGACTTATGAGAGTCTTATTTCTGCAATTCCTCACATTTTTCTTACATTTTCTTATATTTACGGTGTATATTTGATGTACATACGATACAGTATTCGATATTCAATATTCAAAAATTCTAATCCATTCAATTTACTATGAATATAGCAACAGCGATGAAAAGCTTTCAGCAGCCAGAAGAGATGCTTTAAAAAGAGAAACTTTTTTGATACCCCACGGGTGTCTCGAGCATTATCGATATTTACTCCGAGAAAGTATTAGATACTCTAATAGAATTTGCTCGCTCAAAAGTTATGTCCCTGAGGGAGAGGTAAAACGACACTACGAAGAATATATAGGCACACATCGACAAAGAATCCATAGCTGCGTGAAGGTTATGCAAATCATGACAAGTTCGACGCCTCGATGGAGATAGACGTTATTGTGAAAATATCTGTACTGCTCGCGGATGCTTTACGAAGCGAAGTGTAAATATTACAGTCGGAGACGTGGAATTCAGTGAAACTTCTGTAAGAGCGTGCTTCGAACTGAATAATACCAATCAATATAGACTTGGCGAGTGGAACAAGTTTGTGGAATTTTTCTTTTTTTTTTGGAGCTTGGAGTTTTGTAGTCGTTGAGCATAAGATTAAAAATTCAAAATGTAACTGGCTCTCGATTGCATTCAAGTGAAGAAACATCAGTCAAATAATTATATCATGGAAATAATAGTTTTCTTCGTACGAAATTTAAACTGTTACATATTCAAAATACGTGGATTCGGTATAGTAGCGAGCTGTTACGGAGATAATTTTGAAACTATTCACAAGGTAAACGAAATTTCAAGCTAACTTATCAAAAGCACATCTCCCAACAATTAGTTTCAGTTATGCTGTGAGCAATGAAAGGCAATAAGTCAGTAAGTACATGAAAATTGCGTTCTCGGAAAGTTCCTAAGTACCGTGCACCATGCGAAAGGCCAGGCCAGACAGTGCTTTTCTAAAATTTCAAGCTCAAAGTACATTTAGAAATGTTATTATCTAAAATGTCCTGATTCTCGATTCTGCGAAAATGTTGAAAATACGTTTTTTAAATTATTTTCAAACTATTTTGAATACAAAACATGATGGAAAATCATTATTTTCACAGGTCAAGTTAAGGTAGCTCTAGGGTTAATCCGACTTTCTAAGACATAAAAAATAATTACGTAGAAATATTCAGGAAGATTTACTGAATATATTTTATAAATATTGAGGCGAGTTGTCGTGTAAAAATTAAAAATGTTGTAAATTAAGGTTGAGGTATTTACGGGTATTTAACATTAGCTTTTATGAGACAAACTCTCCGACAGGTAGGAAGTGAAAGATTTTTGAATAGATAGCGGTCCAAGCCATTACTGAAAAACTAGATTTTAATAGATTGATACCTCAGCTTTCGAAAAATATAAAAGTTATTATGAGTTATCGTGTAAAATTAAAAGATATTTACTATCAAAGCAAGTAAAATCTTGTTTTCACAGGTTAATTTAGGAAGCGATAGAAATGAACAGAAAAAAATTATTTTCAAAAATGTTTTATTTTAATAAAATAATAAAGAATAGGATATTAAAACTAAATAAAAATAAAAGAAAAAATTTTTGATATACTTTTAATACGCCTATTTAAGTGTTTAAAGCAATTTTTCATTTTAATCTCTCTACTGACTAGAGATTACCCATAGAGCTACCTTAAGTATTATTATACTTTTTTTATTATTGGCTATGCGCCTAAGTTAAAAAAACAAAAATTTTAAGATTGCGTATCGTGTATCGTGTACGTGCGTGTGGCTATGTTAGTTAGCTTTCAGCACATAGCGAATATATGTATATTTCAGTTAATTTGTACCGTTCCCAGTGCCTTTGATATATCAATGCTTAGTACAGGGTTTGACGCACGGCTAATGCGAAGCAAAGGAAGCAAATTGCTACCATTAACGAGTAAGTTAACAATTATACGAAAACGATGATTTCAGCTCCAATGAAAAGTGCAGTAATGCAATACAGGAGATTGAATCGAATTCATTACTCGCAAACTCTCTTAATTATACAACACTACGAATGCGCAAAAAGCACCGATCAATCCTATCAGCCAGACGATCATCCTGAAAAACTGTCTGACCCACTGGCCTCGAGACCATCGCCAACCACAGCGTATCGACAGGATATCCTCGAATCTCATATATAAATCAATCCAGCGAAACTCAGCCAACTCATCAAAGAGACAAATAAAAAAAGCAGTAATATACTTACGCATTCAGCGCAATGTACAATCGGAGAAAGTCGCCGAGACTCTGGCGTTGGATCTCGGTGAAGGTGTCGGGCGCGGTGTTGCGCAGACAGTCGAGGAAGAACTCGACCCAGTCCACCTTCTCCAGGGCGATCGTGGACGGCGTGGATCTCGACACATCGCAATCGCTCACGAGGGCAACGATCGCCGGCAGCGACGCCAGCAGTTCCATACTGTCCTCGTAAATGTGCTGCGGGCCGCAAATCCATTATGGCTCTGGTATAATTAATGTGACGCGCACAGGGGAATACGCATGCGTTATAGCTCTATATAGATCTCTCACGTTCGGCTGCACTAGCGCTAAAGGTCGCGTTTGATTAAGACGAATTTTTGGACCATTGAGCCAAAGTCATCGCTAATGAACTGCTGTGCAGGATTTTTGAATAGCGGGCAGGACTGGTGGATTTCTGGTGATTGATTCTCGGGGGGAGTGGGAGGCGATGAGGTATCGTTAGAAATGTGCAGTCGAGCTGCAGATTCGAGCTTGATTTGAGCTTGATTTGAGTATTGTTATATAGGGGGGGTCTCGTTTAATGTTAGAAATAATGACAGGCTGCGAGCTAAAAAGAATATTGTCGTTTGTCGCTCATCAGCGTTCTTTGCGCACAAGAGAGAACAAAGATATCCCCGCGGTTTTCTTTTCCGAGCTTTTACGCATCTAACCTTTGTCTGACCTCCAAAAGGCGGGGGTGTGTAAAGTGTATGACGTATATATGTATACATCTGTTCATGCGGTGTGCGTGAGAGTTCGGTAATGACGGCTGCTCGTTTGTATAATTGCGTGTTTGTGCTACATAAAGAGGGCGAGAGTGAGAGAGATAGAGAGAGAGAGAGAGAGAGAGGGAACGAGAGAGCGAGGGGAGATTGAGCAGCCTTTTGTTTATATTCGTACCATTTATCTGAATTACAAAGGGCCGGAAATCTGCATTCGAGTGGGACGGTAAGCTTTAGCGCGCTGCGCGGCGAGCGATTCGAAAATAAATCGAACGATTACGCGAGTACGCGTTAGCCGAAGAGGAGGAAAGAGAGACAGAGAGACTGTATTTAGAAAGCTTTCTATAGCTATGGGGCACGGTGAAAATGAGCCTTTGTGCGCGAGGAGGTTTTACAAAGGAGGGCCTGGGATAATGTTGGCGGCTGGGGCGAAATTAAAAGCGTCATAAAATGGCGGGTGAAAGCGCGCTTAGTTAGTTTTTGGGCTTTCTACAGGTTGAGGTTAAAAGGTGCGCAATAGATATGATTTTATTTTTTTTTTTTTAATGAAAGCAATAAGGAGAATATTTAATTTCCCACATTCCTTAAATTGTTTGTCATTGTAAATCGCAACTGGTACTTCCTATCTTGGATAATTTATTGCTGAATTTCGTGAATTATAGTCCACAGAAACGAAATTCATTACAAAATTGAGATTTTAGGTGTTAGAATAGCACAAGATAAATATTTACAAATTAAAAAAAAATTAATGGTCTTGTTCATGTCTGATTGGACTCAACGTGTGACTACTTAACGCAGCATGAATCAGACAAGTGATACAGCTTAATTAAAAATGATAATTTTTTTTACTCAAATAACTTTTCGTTTACAAAAATAATATAGATTTCATTCGTAAATTATATATGCGTAAAGCTATGATAATAACATTTTCGTTTAATCTATGCAGTAGTGAATTTTATTATTACAATATTTACAATCTTTATTGAATTTAAAATTAAATTATAACTACGACGTAATAATACAGTATTAATTTCCATAACGAAATATTTCTCGTAATAGACAATATCGTTACGTTCATGATCATATAATACCAAATATCCCAAACCAATTATTAACTTTTAAATCACTCCTCTGGTTTTATAACAAACATTGATTTAATCAAGTATATTTATTATTGTTCGTTATGAAAGCTATAATATTCCGATAGGCTTCAATGAAATTGTTTAAATATTGCACTACTCATGAAATACAGAAATAAAATTAAAAACATGTCCTATGTGAGAGGCCGAATGGATCTCACTGGAGAAATGAGTCAAAAACGATAGACAAAACTTAGCTTGGATAGTTATTATTAGTGACAAGATG
>UELU01139297.1:1926-23101 GCA_900490025.1 Megastigmus dorsalis | reverse complement strand
ACGAAATATTTCTCGTAATAGACAATATCGATACGTTCATGATCATATAATACCAAATATCCCAAACCAATTATTAACTTTTAAATCACTCCTCTGGTTTTATAACAAACATTGATTTAATCAAGTATATTTATTATTGTTCGTTATGAAAGCTATAAGCTGCACTCAAATTGTAGAAACGATTACGTCATATAATCTCGTTAGTATTTATTCAACAATAAATATGATTAAGATGTGATGAACATTATACGAATACTTCAATGCATATTATGCAATGTAATATAATGCATATAATCCTTTGATTTCAAAATATGATTTTAAAAGGGATCAGCATTATACATAATAATTAATGTAATAAAATAAGTATAATATTCCGATAGGCTTCAATGAAATTGTTTAAATATTGCACTACTCATGAAATACAGAAATAAAATTAAAAACATGTCCTATGTGAGAGGCCGAATGGATCTCACTGGAGAAATGAGTCAAAAACGATAGACAAAACTTAGCTTGGATAGTTATTATTAGTGACAAGATGATAACTTATGTGAAATATAGAAAATAATACTTTTTGTTCCTTAAAAGGGACATACAAATAAAACGTCCTGAACGTCGGCGTCTTACAAGGGAAACTCAAGGAGTCTGTGAAATCGATTTTGATGAAACTTTACAGAGACATTCTTTGATCTAAAATATGAGGTACGTGTCTCGTATTTTAGTCAAATGGGTCTTGCAGCGTGAGTTAATGCCCATTTTATCAAAACATATGAGAAATCATGGTTGTTTTAAAACCGTTATTGCAAGACTAATATACATTGTAAAAAATGTCACAAAAAATATCAAAAGTATATATATATATATATTACTTGTTCGGAAAGATCGTTTCCAATCTTGAATAAAACGATTTCCATATTATTAAAAATTGAAAAGAGTTTCGATTAGCTTAAAGTCGATTTTAAAGTGTAATTTTCTTATACGTTTATTTTCCAAACCGCGGAACGAAATTGCAGTTGAAAAGTTTATTTATTACCATAGACCCTTGTCAAACAGTCCTATAAATCCTGGGAAAATGAGATATACCGTGGTTAAAAATTGAAAATTAACATGGGTAGACGTCGATGTCTGACTGTATTCTGAACTCTTCTACTAATTTTCTATGTCTACACTACCCGCGTTAATTTTCAATTTTTAACCACGGTATATTTCAGTTCCCCTGTGGAGTTCAAAGGACTAATTTTGTTTTTAAATTTACTGTTTGTAAGTGGCTAAGGTGTAGGTTTCAAGTCCAAAATGTACGCGTCGTCGGCAGACTTCCTTGGTGCTTCACTTGCTTCGAAACTGTATTCCCTACACTCTTTTATCTCATAAATTTTAACGATCGTAAAGATAGACTATCACTTCTACCAAACTGCACGCAATAACCGTAGTCAGCTCTCAATTTTTTTTACGAGGATAGTTCGAAACAGTGAAACATAACCCAACCCAACCCTCGTCGCTCTTATTCACCGATCCCCGTTTTTCTAACCGTCTTTCGTCAGGCGACTTTAGTAGCTCTCCTCTATCTCGCGAGTATTATTATGCGGATTCCAGAAATTCTACACGTCAGTGTAATGGACTGCTCTGCGTCTCAACTTACGACCGCGCGCGATTGGTTCCTTCCCCGTGCTGCACTTAGGACGCTTTGAAAAATGCTCGCGAGTATGTACGCGGGAATTCGTTTACCGGCCATTTGTTCTTGATAAAAGTTTACTGCTACTTTCCCCCGGTCTTCGTGGCGCATCTATACATAATTCAATTTCAACTTCTCTTCAGTTCGAAACGCGTCATATCTATTATAATACGTTAATGTTCTCGAATACCAAGTTATATACACGGAACAATTCACTAATGCGGAATAATTAGTAAATTCAAGCCGCAAACAATATTGTCTTGTCCTGTTTGTCCGTAAAGGCTATATACGCATATCGATCAGAGAGTCGGGGGGTACACGGGTTGCCTACCTCCCAGTAAGTGTAGCTCATGGCGCCCGACTGCACCGCCTTCTTGTAATGCTTGTCGGCATCGAGGGCAGTCAGGGCGATCGCCAATCTCGCTACGGGTGGAACGTTTTTCGGCAAGGCTCGCAGTACGTTGCCGACGGTGCCGCCGATCTCACCCGATTCCGACCACCACCAATCCTTGCGCTTGTCCCTGCGTTCCGTCCAATCGGCCGTCAGTGAGTCGGTCTGCTCGTGGGTGGGTACATCGCCCGTTAACAGCAGCCAGAACACAGCTTCGGGACTCGGTGAGTTGCCGCGCCGTGGAAGAAGGTCGAACAGCTCCGGTATCGTTAGTCCTCGGTATTTTATCTACATAGTGGGGTTGTCGTTTTACTCTTGATTTTTGTTTGGCTCGGTCATTTGGTGGAGATTGTTATTGTTAGCTCACTCGAGATGAAGAAAATTATATACTTGCGTAGATTTTGAAAGTAGCGGTATTGATACTATGCATGAATGTTTATTTAGGGGAAAATGCAAAGAATTTAGATATGATAATGTTAAGACTACACTTTTATAGTATCAATTGAGTTTTTAGAATGATTGATGATTAATAATTCATAAAAAGATGATGCATGTACCGACCATAAAGCATGGATTTAAAGTAAAATTCACTCTTCTACGCAACGATGAAGCTACACTCAACGATCATGCAAGACTAAAACGAAAGTCTTCCTGTACTCGGCATCATATGCTTAGATATATAGTGCAAAATTACAAGGGTCCCATCGGTTAAAAAAGGTAAATTTCGTTGAAATTAAATGCTTTTATAATACACCTTGCACAATATTAGTGAAATAAAAGTGCTAAAAACTTAATTTATTAATCGAATTAATTGAAGTATCAAAGTATTATAAGAAATATTAAATGTAGGATATTATTTTTCAAATAAAGAATATTTGCGAAAATTCTATGAAAATCGCGATTCCATATACAGCCGGAAAGCCAATTATCTCGAAGTGTAAAAAGAAAGTAAGAAAGCAATGAAAGCAAACGTCGCGATCTCATTTGGCTTTTTTGCATGATCTCGGAAAAGTCCGGGCTGAAATTCGCGCGACTCGACTATCTCAAATCTGCACAGCGGAAAAAGCGAAAGAGCGAGGTAAAAAGTGCAGGAGAGTCGCTTACGCCGCACTTGGAGTCGACCTCCGAGGTCTCTCTAATCAGAGCATCGACGCCGTCGAGTCCACGGTAGATGTCGTTCACGGTGATCTGGCTGACGACGTCGAGGCCGTGCAGATTCCGGAACTTTCGCAGTAGATCGTGATGGAGCGGTATCTTTTCGCAAAGGGCTTCCTTGAGGTCGGTGCTGGTACTCGGCGCTCCTCTCGTCATGCTCAACTTGACGCGGCAACGAATAAAAAAATTATAATTTCAAATCGCAAAAAGTTTAAAATTCCGGGCCACAAGAATCGGCCCTAGCAACTTTTTCACGGCAACCGTGTATATAAACTTTTTTCTTCTTTCTTTACCGCCCCCCCCCCCCTCCTTTTTTGTCTTGCGAAAACTTTGAATTCGGAAGTTTTCATACTTACTCGATCCGGATAATTTATAAACTCGAGGAAAGTGAAACGTTACTTGTGCGGACTACGACAGCTTTTTAAGCCCTAGCTCCGATCTTGATAAGATGAGTTATAATTATTTTTTTTTCGATTATTGAATGTGGCCGAAAGGAGACTTCACTCGTTATAATATTTCAAGTGAGTGACGAGCAAACAGTGACTTATCGAATATTGAATTTTCTAGTACCTTTGAAGATTAGGATGTCTTTTAAGCTCGACGAATTTAAAAAAAAAATATTGCTACTCTTATGTAGGCTATAAAAGCTTCAATTCAAAGGCGAAATAATATTATATGCATATTGCATTCATTTTGTTCTAAATGATCAGAAAATTAATGTTTTTCATATTTATGTTCTCCAAATGTACGCTAGTGAATATTTTTAAGTATTAAGAACAACAGGTGTTTCTCAATACCTTCTAAATAAAGATGATTCAGTCAAATGTACGCAACTTTTTGCGCACATTTATTGCTACACAACATTATATTTAGGTATGCTTGAATTGGGTAATTTTTGAAGAAAAAAAAATAATTTAATCCATATTATTCAATTTTTATAATAAATATTTAATAATGTTTACAGAACATTGATATTAATACTCTATTTATATTGCATTAAGCAAAGTTAAATAATCACATTGTATCATAATATTAACAAGAAATTCAGAGTTTAATTAATGCTTAATTTAATATATTAAACATTATTAAATAATTAAATTAAATGTTTATTTAATTTTGTAATTTAAATTCAATTTAATTATAATTATTAATTTGTATTTAATAAAGTATATTCTTAATTTTTTAATTTAAATATTTTTTTATTATTTAAATATTTAAAAATTAAAATTAAATACTTATTTATCATAATAAGGCTTTATGTTTATACGTGAAATCAAAAATATATACAATGAGTTCGATAGAGAATACAATTTTCAAGTTATATAAAATTATTTTATTTCAAAATGTAAATCTGTATAATTTTGTAACTCAAAATAAAGTAGATTAAAACGTTGTATAAAAAAGTATCTACGATCTCAAAGAAACTGGCAATAATTATAAAACTGTTTATTTATTCAGACAAAACAAAGCGAAAAAAATATAGCGCTCTTAAAAAAAATGTAACCCAAATAGTTGATAATTATTTGTACCTTTAATATAAAGCCTTCATTGGTGGTGATTCCACTAGACGACGTCCAATTCTCGCTCTGCAGAAGTATAACGTTCACAGATTCCAGAAATCTACCTTTAATCTTCACATTCCGACAGATTTGAAACATGTTTTTTTTTTGTGTTTTACTTGTACGCGAAGCGCTTTATTTCACTTGATAATTTTGCTGCGCAAAAGCATTGTAAAATCAACTATTTACCGAAAATCAATTTAAACCGGTCATCGTTACAGAGAATTTAGAAAGATTTTTTTGCCGTGCGCGCAAAAAAGAAAAGATTCGGTCAAGACAACGGGGGAATTTGGAATGAAAGGTTAGACATTGAACAGCGGATGTCAAGGTTTATATTCTCTCTATTTATTTCTCGATCCGTCGTATATCGACTCACTCCCGCCAAACCTCAAATTGCAACAAAGTTCACAGTAGTTTACGCTTTCGCCGAACGATTTCCTCTGATTTCCACTTCTCTTAAACTTATTAAGTAACGATATATCGTTACTTAATCAACCGTAAGAAGAGTTTTCGTACTCAGCTAATAAAGAGTATAAGAAAGTCACGGTAAAAAGAGTCGACTAAAACTGATTTACCATCATATGATTCGAACATTGTGTGGCTAATAATATAACATGGCACAGTTTCAATGTTCGCGCGCGTGGCTCAGTTGCGAAAAGGAATCACTTCAAGGTTAGATTTACAGGTTATATCTAACTTAATAATAACGGAGGCTCAAATCATTATAACGAAGACTGAATTTTTAACGTTTTTTACTCGTTTGGTTAACAATTAAAGCTCGCGTAGGTCGGTTTACTCTTCTTTTTTGTTTTTCTCAAATCGACGAACACTTTATTACGCTCGTCTGGTGAGCGTGCAACTGACTCACAAATAACATAGACACCCTGTATATGCGATTCTAAATCAAGTATAACATATATATATAAACTTGGCACTGCAGTGCATACTCACTCGTGTCACTTTATCTCTCTCTCTCTCTCTCTCTCGCCATCTCTCTCTCTTGCGAATTTTCCTTCTTTTGCACGTCACCTCATCTTCCAGTAAAAATTACAATAACTGTCACAGCATTTTCTTTTTCCTATTATTTCCCGAATATCCATTTATACCAATTTGCCAATTTATACCAAAAATACACATCGCTCGAATAATAATAAAAATCAGAGAAATGCGGGTAAAAGGTCTTAAGAAAGTTTTTTGTCTCTTTTTTTTTATTTATCAATTTTTAGGTATTTTCACTCAGTTGTGTCGTTACTCTAGTTGTAAAATGCGATTGTGCATCTTGCAATGTTATTTTTTTTTATTTCCTTATACTTCAGCCAACGCGATCGACGTTGATACACATTATATTCCGAAGTATATAAATTGACGTCAGCATCGTAGTGTATGTTATGTTTTTGTTTATTTTTATTTTAATCGCCTTAATGTAATAATAATAATAATATTCTATAATTACAACGTCGCCTTTGTCCTTTTTTTTATTTTGTTAATTTATACATTTTACAAACAATATGCTCCAATACGTAATATTATGCGTCTCGATTGCATTTCTATCTTTGCATTTCGGTTTTATGTTTTTGCTCTCTTATGACTTAATCGCTAAAAACGTGTGTATATTACTCGGTGCAGTTTTTTGTTATTCGTTAATATTCAAACTTCTGTTATTCCGTTCTCATTTCTTCTTTTTTTTTTTTTTTTTGTATTTTTTTCTGTTTTATTTTCATCCTTATACGATACGGCGCAAAAAGACTCTTTCAACGTTTATTACAATAGTAAAATATACAAGGCGCCGTCAGTCAATAATAATAATATTGCTTGAGCCGCTGTCTGCCACTCATGGCACATTGCTACGTTAGGCCGTGTATGTTTATAATCGTATTATATTATATCTCTCCCTACGCTCAACTCCTCACTTTTTGTTTTATTCAACCGAAAAAATTTGTCTGTCACTTAAAAGCTGCTTATTATACGTGTATAATATATATATATAATATATCTATGTAACTATAACATCGAGCATCGCGAACTTATGCGTTCCCTTTCAATAATAATCATCTCATCTCTGCAGCTACACCTGTGTTTTTTTTTTATTATTATATTTTCTTTTCTTTTTTTTATTGTAAAATCCCGAAAATAGTTTAGCAATAACTGTTGTCGGTAGAACTATATAACGCAGACTGATGCCTAATGTACATTGTCGATGCGAGAACAAAGATTACGGGAGAGGACCGCGACCGAGCTTTTCTCACAACTTATGTCTATTCGATTATTACTTCGCTCGCGTACAATTGTTGTTTTACCCAGATATCGGCTGTCGTGATGGTCGTTGTCCCCGTGGGTGCCGCGGAGAAGTAGAAGCGAGTTACGCAGTGTGCAGAACGGCAGCGACCTTTTCTTTCATCTAATGTCAGAGAAGAATGCACTTTTCGGAGCCGGAAGCACCGGTGCCGTTGGCGCCGCCCTCCTGCGCGCGAAGAGGCTGGGAGCTCGTGGGAGTCGGCGAGGGCGGCTTACCCTCCACAGCTTGGATGCTCTTCATCAGCTCTCGAAACACCTGCGCATAGTTGTATCGGAGGGGATGTATGTATATATATATATACGTATACGTGCACAGGCTGTATCAACGGCTTTGGCTTTACAAGATGGAAGTCTACGAGTTTGTGTGTCCGTGGGTGCATGTATGCTGGGATGCGCGTGATGCTGGTGTCAGGCTAAAGCTATGGGTGATCGATGAGTGATAAATGGGATGTTAACACGAGGCTGCAGCAGCGGCTGACGGAAGCTTTGAGGAGCTTGTCTTTTTCACCTGTGCCTTAGATCAATCTGACGATATTTATTGCTGCTGAAGACCCTAGTCTTACCTATAAACTACTTGAATTTCATAATCTTGTGAATTAATTATAGCTTATTGGGCCGAAATTAAATGAATTTTCCATTTAGAAAGTCAGATGCATTGTTATCTTGCAAGTTGGAAAGCAATTCCGTGAATGAGAGAACGTATCGTTTTTCCTAATTGTTTATTACCGGTTACAACCTTGTGACATACAGCTGATTAAGCGATTGTTGGAAAGATTTAAGGCCTGGGGACCTCTGAGATATACTTCCTAGGAAAAACACGTAGACAAGAGAAAGGAAAAAAGAGAGAACTTGCGACTATCGGAAGGGGGTGAAAGTTTAGAGTGTGAAAGGGGCGAGCAGAATTGAGGAGAAAAGACAGACGACTAAGGGAGCGAAATTTATTGGCAAAGAGGATATAGAGAGAAAGGGAGAGATAGGGAGCAAAGTAGTGGTAGGCTGGGAACAAAAGAAGTGGCACTGGATCAGGAAAAAGGGGTTCCGATGAAATATTTATAGGTTGGAAGGCCAGATGGAGAGTATTTTTCGTGAGCGTTACACTCCCGTTGCTCGCCGAAGATGAAAGATAATAATCACAGATAGGCGAGTCGGTGGGATTGGAGATGTAAGCGGGATGGACGCCAGTGAATGTACAAAGAGGGGAGACAGAAAAAATTGCACGATTTCTGGAAAGCGCGAAGAAGAGACAGATCGAGAGGGAAGAATCACGTAAATCATGTTAATAGCGAACACTGGAGAGGAATGAATGGTTAGGAGGATTAACTAAGAGTGGAAATAAAAAGGGGAGAAGGTATAATATTACGAGAAAATCCTAAATGAATATATCGAATTTGCAGAGACGATGTGACAATAAAGAAAAAAGGTTCAAAAATGTAAGTCTGTTGGTAAAGACGTGACTTCGGAAGGATTCTTGGAAAATTGAAATAAAAATTTATGATTTAGAAATGGAGGGCGGATTTGAGAAAGTCGAAAACCCATAGAAAAGTTGCACTATTCATCATTGGGTTATAAATCTTTACCTGTTGGAATAATGGTACAAAGGATATGACTATAGCAAGGAACTCAAAATGAAGAGAAAATCGGAAGAGAGGATTTAGACGTTATATAGAAAGATTTAAAGCTATATTCTTTTGCTAAATACATTAATAGGGATACGACTGAAATAATAGTTAGATGAAAAATATAAAGTCTTTTATTAGCCCTCCATTGCGAGCTTTATTGATCATATAGGATGTTACCCTCCAAGTTCCATTTCATTTGGGATATACCTACATACACAGATATATAGGCACAGGAAATTAAAAGTCGATTGATTGAAATGTTGGCTGGTACAAAATACGCACTGCAGTAAACGGTAGAATACCTGGAAGCGTATACAAAAAGAAATACGTGATGCTCGAGTCTATAAAGAAAATGATGATAATTATTTGCGGAGATGAAGGGATGCTAGGGGAGGAATAAATGAGTTAGTGGATCTGCAAGAAAAATCCTCTGGAAGTTGAAAATGAAAATAAATGTACGTGGCTTTTTGGTTTATAATGAAGGGGAATTCAGGGTACATATTAAGAAGATGAAGAATATACAGAATATTAAATGTGGTTTGGGGTGTCATAAAAAATGACGGTCGAGGGAGACGTTCCCCTGTACAGAATGAAAGTGAGCCGCGAGTTGTAGTAAGTAAGCTTCGAAAAGGGACGAGATGATGAAGATTGTTAGTTATATAGACAGGCGTATGGTTTGAACAATTCAAAACGCATAATGAATTATTTACCGTCTGGCCCTACAGCTTTAATGCCTATTTGCTGAAGAAAGACATATTGAGTAGTTGAAAATAAAAAATGTGTACCTTGATAGAGGGAACTAAAGGATGTAATAACGTAATATGTAAATTCCAGAGAAAAACGAAGAATTTAGAACTCTGATGAAGATAGGAATACAAGACTGAAAAGATAATTAGAATAGACTGGTGCAGTGCGGTGGATAAGTAGAGAAGGTAGAACAGTGGAAAATGTTAGTGCTAAAGTGTAGGAAAGGTACTTGAGCGGAAAATAGATGAAAGAACATTCAGATATGCAAAAAGCGTTCTAATGAGAGATTAGGAAGTAAAAAAAAAGAAAAGAATACAAAGGAAAAGCCGTTCGTTTATAGTAGAGTTGAAAACATTTGATTAAGTAAGAATTAAGATATTTACTTATATGAATTCACAAACTTAGATTTGCATAGCTAGTTGATAAACGTGGATTTATGCATTATGAATAAAATTCAGGTATGTATGAAGGAAGTTCGAAGCTAATATACTTGTACTTGCAAAACTAATACCAACACCAAGATTGTGGCAAAAGTCATTCATAAAAACGAAATTCTTTTTTCGAATAATAGGTAGTAATAATTACGTCGAATGCTTAAGATTATATTTTTTAATAAGTTAAATTTTCAAATTTTAAAAAGATGACGATAACTAATATTGTAAAAATTCTAGTTATAAAATTTAATGTGCAGGCTGCAAAGTTTGAGGTATTCCGTAAAAAATGGATTAATAAGTGTTACATTAAAATAAAAAAAAAGTGTAATAATTCGCATAATATAAAGGTTTTGATACTCATAATGTAAAAATTTTATCTTTACTTTAAAAAATTATGTGAAAATCCACATATACGTACTTTATACAAATTTTATATAAATATCAAAATCTGTGAGTACATGTATGGAATTTACCTATATCATTAAAATGTAGTTACATAAATTTTAAGAACATTAATTTTGGAATAGCGCAAATTTGAATATAATTTAATGGATACTAACGGTTGAATCGTTATTACCTTTACAAAATCACAGTATATTACAGAAATGGGGGATAATTATTTTAGCTGCAAATAGGTATTTTTCATTATTTTGCTTCATAATAAGTACGTACCAATATTTTCACAATAAATCTACATTAATATTGACTTTATAAAAAGAAAACAGATTTAATTTACAGATTTTAATGCAATCTATAATAAACTTTTTATTAAAGCATCAATTGGGTGTACAAAATTTAAAACCAAACTTATTTTATCCTGCAAACGAAATGCATTTGGAAAAAAAAATGATGCGCAATACAGGGCTTAAGGTCGAAAAGCGGATAATTATCAATATAATATTTTGGGTTGAAATATTTTTTATAAATATTATACTTTGCAATATAATGAGACTTCTGGCCTCCCGTATCTCCAAAGCTGAGCTTTTTTTTAACTTTGGATGAAAAACTGAATTAAATTTTCGATTTGAGAAGCGACCACCGCTAATTTAAATATTTTATGGACCATCATTGATATTCAAATGTCCTATATTCTAATAAATAAATCAAATGTTTATTTCTACGGATTTATTGAAAGCAATGAATGATACTATTGGCAAATGGGTTCGGTATGCTAATTTTTGTCAATAAATTTGCAAGTTTTAATGAACGATCAAAATATTCCAATGTATATACGAACACCAAATCAAAACAAATGAATTTCAGGATTAGACTGCAGATGCAATTTATACGCTGCGGAAACAATCAATTACGCCAACCGTGCAACAATAAAATCATACAAAATTACTTTAATATGGAAATGAATAAAATGTATTTAGATTATTCCATATAAGCTTGCAGTGAATGCATTATTTGAAATACAAGGTGGTGCAATTCGTTAGTCTACATAACAAACATGCGTTGACAGCGCGAAGTATATATATACAAGGTTTTAGAAAGGTCGTAAATGATATTCCAGGGAGATTAAAGTGAGCTTAAAATTAATTTTTAGGTAGACGCTCAGCGTTGCGTAAACATTCTCGTCACACAGCCAGAGGAGCGACATTGTAAAAACATATCTTTCGAGCTTTGTGCATATGGTTGTCATAGCATTGTAACAACGCTATCCGCGATAGCACTCGTAAAAACAATGACGAATAAATTCATTGTTGCCGCATTATTCTGTACAAACTATTTTATTGCATCCCAGTGCAAAGACATTTATATGTGAATAAACCGACCATAGGAATCACGCGATCTTTATTCCTAACGTGCATTTTAATATGGTTGTATATGGGGAAATCCACGAAACCTTTGATCTTTTTGACACACGGTGGTCTAAACATGAAACAAAATTAAAATCATGTACCAAGAATATAGGCGTTTAGTTTTACTGAACACCGTCGAATCTGATGATATTCATATATACGAAAGTCAATAGAACGTTTTTGGGAGACATTGAAAAATGAAAAATCTCGAAATTAGTACTTTTTCAAGCGATACTCTGCAAATTTATTTTTGATTTTTATTCATAACTTTTAGAGGCATGTATGAATCGTTTTGAAATTGAACTCAGTTATACATTTCACAATGACTATTCAAGTTATCTATGTGAAATGAGTGTGCCACTCAACGATTCATAATGATCAGCATTGAAAGTATCGATACTCCATTTTGGGTAATTAAAAATTTTCGAAATTTTATATTTATATTTTTTTGAGGCATTTAAAAATTGAAATGTTGGTTAGGCATAACGATTCGTGTTCAAAAAAAGAAAAAAATTTTTGGTTTCAAAATTGATGTGCCATAAAAAATGTCGAAGCTGGAAGGCGTTATATTGACGCTCATGCTCGCGTAATTTTTTTTCGACAACATGTTTTTACGTTGGTGCAGCAGTAATTTTATTTTTATTACTTCAAAACTTGTAATCTATTATACTACACCACAGTAATCTATTGTCAAAAGCCTCATCTTCACCGATCGATATATCGAACGTTATTGAGTCTAGGTGAGTGACTATTACGTTGATTTTCCATGAAATATTAAAAATCGTATGAAAATACAGAAAATTAATATTTCATTATTGCCAAACCGAACTTATGTTGCAAATAAAGGAAGAAAAAAATATATTATAAAAGTGACTTTAAAAAAATAATTTTAAAAAACGTGAATATTTGTGTTTCTTTTTGTACAATATCGAAATGTCTCCGGCATGAAAAGGAAAAAAATATACAAAATTTATCTCCACAAGATCAAGAACGTACATTAAGAAAGAGGAAAATGTGAAAAGTTTTTTTTTGTTTATTCATCATTGTAAATTTTATACGTTATTGACTATAAACATTCCGTATATACACATTGTATAATATTTTTGCTGTTCATTTAATATATGGATGTATATTACTGTATATATATATATAGTTTATTGCTGGATAAATATTTTATTTGTTTCAAACTTTAAATACTAACATTCTTAGTCATACTTCATTCATATTCAATTTTTCCCCTCACTTTATCTACCTGTATAATTTTTCTGAACTCTTACTTGATACTTTTTTTAAAATTAACTATATATAAAATAAAAAAAAACAACGATTATTATAACGATGAATTAAAGACCAATTGATTTTTTTTAGTGACAAAATCTATTTTTTCAATTTTTTTTGCTATAAAATTTTGAGGCATCATTAAAAACGAGTTACGCAAATGTATTATTGTCTAAGAATGTCAAAGAAACATGCCCGAAAAATTTAAAAATGTGTTCCTCAACATTTGAAATTGGATTTTGTTTTTGTGAAAAATCAAAGGTTTCGTGGATTTCCCCATATAGTTATGGAATTAAAGGTAGATCGTAAAAACCAAGCACGACCTACTCGGAAACAATTAAATTTCAACAACAATTTCGATAACAATTTTCTCGACGATAACTAAATCAAAGTCGGCTCGCACGGTCATCGACTGCAGTATCATAATCACGGTTGTCCCCCACGTCGCGCTGCCGCGAGCAAAGCGAACGCTTCACCGCCACCGCTTTCAGCTATCTATATACACGTCGACGGAACCGCAGACTCTTGCACACATCGCAGCAGCAGCTGTATCGGTTACTAGAAACACTCTCTCTCTCTGTCTCTCTCCAAATTATCGAAGCGTAAAAGCGTAATGCAATAAAATAAAGTACAGGAGCCAATCGCGTGCACAAACACAACACACACACGAAATAAAAGAACCACTCGACTAACAAGTATGTATAGCGCATATGGATTGGCGGTATAGTTGACTCACCTGGACGACCCGGCAATTGAATCTGGCGCTGCACTCGACGTAGCCGCATCTCCAGTGTTTGCGCACGAGGTTGACGATGTCCCTGTGCCTGGAGCCCGACGCGGCAGTGGCAGTCAGTCTGTCCTGTTTATTGCCGACCACCAGTAGGGGCACGCCCCGCATGTCCCGCGCCTCGTAGATCTGCTCCCGCAGCGTCTTTATGTACTGTAAACAAACATCGCATGGCCGCCTGTACCCTATAGATAGACAGACACCTGCACTCGCGCGCTTTTCTCCCTCGCGTCGATATCGTGCCTCTGCCTCTGGGTGTGTTTCAACTCTGTGGTTAAAGTGTGTACACGCGATGATTACGAGCGATGTGGCGGCAGGGGGAGGGGAAAAAATGTTGGGAAACGGGTCGTTTAATTAGGTACGGTGTGCGCGGCTTATCTATCACGTCATGTGGAGCCATAAAGGCACATAATTGTATACAAACATTTAGACGGCATTGAGTTTGGGCCGGGATAATCGTAAAGGGGGCTTAAAGCTGCAGTGGCTTGCCTGGCTCAATGTTGTCTTAGCCCTTCAGAGCTGAACTAATGACCAAGTTTCGTGTACGTGATTAATTAAAGTATTCCCTCAGTGAAGAAAAATATCGATTCTTCATAACATTTGTGCACAGTTATTTTATACCACGTATGGTTGTTTATCACGTAATGTTATTAATTTATACAAGTGTGACAGCAGTAACGCTCTGCTTTCGTTGATATTACAATAAAAATGCAAATCCTTTAATAAAGCTCTCGGTATACGCTTTTTCCAACATTTACACCGTTTTCGTTAAAAAAGTTTCTTTATTAAAATAACGCATCCGCGGCGTAAATAATTGACCTCAGCTGGCGTTTGGTGGTTTCGAGAGGAAACAACAAAACAAAAAAAAAAAAGAACAACAAAAAGTAACCGATATCTCGCTCAGAAATGAAAAGTGCAGAATTTCAAAAGTTAATTTTCCCGATTTGCTTTCCATTATTACCGCGCAGACAGTGACATGTAGATTATTGTTACCAAAATTCCCTAGTCCATTATTAACGATTAGAAAAATTCCCCGACTCCAAACATTCTGTCCAGTTGTCCAGTCAAACGTGGAAATATGCTCTCTCTACACACACGTGCGTATGCGCGGGAGTGAATTCATTTCGAGGCATACGGGAGGCACAACACGCTCGACGGACCGTGCATTAAATGCACCTCGTGTGCACGCGGCTGTACACTGTAAACTCGGTCACCCCGTGGGGAGAGATTGCAGGCCCTTGTTAAACGAATTTTTGGACCTACCTCTCTCTCTCTCTCTCTCTCTCTCTCTCTAGCACACGCCTATACCTACCTTAACCCACGAGCTCAAAATTACGAGCATAAGCTTAGAGGTTACTATAGCGGGATACTCGAGACTTTCAGTGGAGGGACGCCGTGATAAAGTGGAGCCGTCGTGGAACAACGAGACGAGCGATTAGAGGCTATGTGTGTGCACTCGTAACGGAACTTGGCACTCGAAAATTCGAGGAGCGGTATTATTTATTAGCTGCAGCAGACGGGAAAGTTATTCGTCGTCGATCCGGAGGAGTGCATCACACGTGTGCGCACGCATTTTACTTGCCGAGTCATGCTTGCGCCTCTGCGCTGAATCCTCAATATTTTCGAGCGCATATACAAGGGTATGAACTCGGCGACTCTGCGGCCGACCGAATAAATAAAATTACGGAGGGCTTTGTTCGGCTAAGCTCGTTAAAACTCATTATAAGTACCAGAGAATTCTAGTTTCCGATTTCGTTTGCTTTGCCATACTATATACCATAATAATATATACCATCATTATTTGATGTTGGTCTGTATGATTTTGCATTATATTCCATTGTTACTGTTGACTTGAATTATGTATATTATTTATGTTTGGCTTGTGCAAAGGCAGAATGTGGATTGGCGCATCTATTTACGGTATAATTATTATTTTGCGCGAGAGTGAAATCAACCAGTTAGTGAAAGAAAAGGACTCGAGAGCCGTTTATTATTTTTTTTTAATTTGCGGTCTGAAAATACACAAGTCAACAATTACTCATTTTGTATTAGTACGATTGCTGATTGTAATCGCTCGAGCGCCATATAGTCTCTAGGGTTAATAGCTTTCTAGGAAGAGCTTTTTACCAGTAATGCAAATTGCCTTTTATAATTGTACGTTGTTGGACGGGGAGCGGGGAATAGTTTAGCCATTTGACACGCGGCCTACGGATGGCGCGCTACAATGTCTCCAATTAAAAATAGTTTCGTCTGCCTGAAAAACTGGGAGAAGAAAATTTCGCAACGTTTGATGGCTCAACTGTTTCTTGTAGCTTCTTTAAGCTCAATAAGATGTTTTCATATTAGCTTGGTGTACGTACAGAAAACTAAAAAGAAAACTAAGCAGCACGAGTATGTTTTGAAATAGTAATAGCAACGTCCTATAAACCGTGCTATTGTTTTTTCCCTAGTTTTTTATTGTTGGACTATTACAGTTATATTGGAAGAAAAAAGTTATTGGTAAAGATACCCCAAAAATAAATGAGATTTTGCATTTTATGCCCTTTTTATTGATTTTGCAGAGAAATGAATCGGAATGTAATTATGTATGCTAACAACTTTTCACGTGTTCGATTCGATGCGTATATTTGAATTTATTTCATGCGACGCGCAATAAATTTATAATTATTCTAAAAGTCCTCTTTTATGGTTTGATACAAAACGCTTCGTTTGCTCGCATAATTGACATTCCGCATTGGACGGCGCGGTCTTCTCCGTACAGAAAGAAAATCCTACCACAATGCGACTCGCCAGCGGTAATAGGAGAAGATGAGAAAGTGCAGAATCCCTTTGTTTCTTGAGATAACGACACACCCCGAATGAACTGCGCTAAATATAAATTCAGAGAAAAAGTATAAACCGTCCAATGTATTTTATTCCCTTAAAACTATTATACTCTACATTAAATGTCACTTTTCAATCCTATCGCATCTAAAAATCACAGACATAGAAAAAAGGACGATAACAAATGAGGCAGATGCTTCCCAAGCGCGTAGGCATCTCTGCAAATTATGGTATTCGGTCCTACTGCATTCGGACAATGGAGAATCATCTTATAGAGCAGAGATCCAGGCGAACAAAAAGCTCGGAAGACTGCAAGAGAGCGAGAGGGAGAGAAAAGGCAGTTCGATAATAACCGAGAGCGCTTGCGACGTAGGCGTAGAATTTAATATCGCGTCCAACAATGGCATCTGTGCACCACTTCTACTCCACAAGATGCAAACGCTGCTGCTTTGGGCTCCGTCTCGAGTGTCTGTACCCCCCCGCGGCAGCAACGTCACAGGGGGATGATTTTACGTAACGACCACCGGTAATGCGCAACCGCGACTATGTATACGATACGTAGGATCGCGGCTCATTTACAGTCGACGTTTATGTATATGTATACGCGGATGTAGAAACTATGGCCGTGTGACTTGGTTCAATTGTATATACGAGTCTCTCTCTCTCTCTCTCTCTCCCTTTGTTGTGATTCGCATGATTTACTGCACGGGAGGGGTTTATGTGTAGGGCTCTGCGGGGCTGTCGCGAAAGGCCTTATCGCCGCTCGTTACGTTATACTGCGCCGGGGCGCGCGACCACCGCGGACTTTTTGAACGATTCGGAATTATTAGTATACGCCGTGTGAACGCGTGGGCCGTGTTAAACTTTGACGGATGGCGAACGTTTCCTCATTCACTCTCTCTCTCTCTCTCTCGCTCTCGTTACCACCGAGAGCCGCCACCACGAATCGCGCGAGATTATTCAATTATGACGTTTTCCGCACTATTGTTATAATCATCGCTCTTGTGGGCTCTCGATAAAGAAAAGCGGAATTCCGATGCTACGAACGCGCATGTACGAGATTTTTGTCCGTGCACGTACAGTATAGCTGGTAATATGGTTGCGCACTGCACACGTGATGCAATGAGATAATTATGCTGTGGGTTTAATGGGGCTAGTTCCTGGGAATCGCGCTTGCGTTCGCTGAAATAACGCGTGGACGCATTCGAATTAATTTACTCCGTGACACGTGCTTTGACAGCGCATTTAATTTCTTCCTTCCTTTCTCTCTCTCTCTCTCTCTTTCACTCACTCTTGCACGATACGCGTTCCACAGATGTATGCATGTCCGTCTACGTATTCAAAAGCCAATTAATCTTTCTAGCTTGTTTTCAATTATTGCCATGTTTGGCCAAAATCGAAATGTATATCGATGTTTAAAAGAGGAATTATTTTCGTTCGCGAGAATTTTTAAAAGTATTTTTGCTCTTCAACGAAATGAACGTGTTGCGATATGACGGATGGGAATTAAAAGATACTCTACACATTTTTTGAACAATAGAACCAATAACATTTTGTACAAATAATGAAAAAATATTTGATCATGATCCAATCGATTCGTGTTTCAACAAAATGGAAAAGTGTACGGAAGCAAAGAAAAAAGTTCGAAATAACGAATTTCATCTCTGGCGCAAACGAAAACTGTAACGAACAACATCATAGACCGGCAAGAGAGAGAAAGAGGTAGAATAAATAATTACCTGAAAGGTGTCCTGGTTGCTGAGATCGAAGACGAGGACGTAAGCGGTGGCGCTCCGCAGGCCGTAATAGCGAAACTCGGTCCATTCCAGGTGCGAGCTGACCGGGAAATACGGTATCGTCGGCAGATCCGTGATCTTGAGCTTGTAGAGGCGCTCGGCGAGCACCACGCTCGGATAGTACGTCTCGCGACGCTCGGTCGGCTTGTACTCCTCCGAGAATTCGCTCCAGACGAATTGCTGCAACACAGAAACGGCCGTGTGCACCTCTGTATACACATACATATAGATGCCCTAGTGAATGCACGCGTATGCATAATGTACACGAGCTCGAATGGAGGATGGTGGGGGGTGTAATTGGGAATAGCGAGTAGGTTCTTTCGCGCGTCGCTCGAGAGCAGCGCCAGCAGAGCCTTTTTACGAATAAACTCCACTTCCGATATAGATGGACACGCGTTTCGTTTATCTGCTTTTTATTTCGTTCTTTTTCCGCTGTTTTTTCTTTTATTCCTGGAGAAATTGTAATTAAAGGTCGAACGAGGGATCGTGGCTTTTTTTATTCTGCACGATCTCTGTAGTTCGAATGCGTGATGAATCTAGTTTTTCGCTATGGGAACAAAGTAATCGATCGATCAATGAGTTAAAATTTATATTGTCAATTACTTAATATCTATAGTGTATACTTTGCAGTATTTAATGTTGAATTTTGCAGGGATAAATATAAGGCTTCAAATAAAATGAAGTAAATCTCTTTACATATTCAAAAATATACACAAGTCACAATTATTGTGTATACACAGATGCAGAAAATGTAATCACCGAGGGGGTACATGAAACACGAGCGAAGAAGTAGCTTAGTAGACATTGTTAAAGCCATATGGATCGCAAAAAAAAACAACAACAGCCTGCATCGACTATAGCCAAGGTTCAATCCGCGCTCGGCTCCGCAATGCTCTTGCGAATGAGATATACACTGACCCCGCATGAAATGTTTATCGTCTCGGACTCGGAAGTTTACGCCTTTGGATTGCCTGACTTACGGGTTGGGTTACTCCGGTGCATTTTCCATCGGTGCTACTAAATGATATCGTAAAGGGAAGAAAGTGAGCAGTTCCGCGACGGCTTTCAATTTTACTTTACCCCAGCTTCGCGATCAAATTGCACTTCTTTTCGTAATTCGAGCTTATCGATAATGACGGTATACATATCTAGACGCGGTGCTATAAAATTCCCGTGACTACAGTCGTCGAGGACGAGTGAACAAGTTGTATTGGTGATGAAGATATACTTATGCATAAGCAGAGATTCGACGCTAATGAAGCTGCGTTGTTTCCCCAAGCCTGTTTTATATGTAAGATGGATTGTTTCGTAAAAGGTACACGTTTCGGTTCAATTTGAAATTCTAATAATAGGTAGTCGTTTGCTTATTAGCCCCTTATAGCGTTAATGTGATCTCCCGCGCGATGCCCATCGTGGTGTCAGGTATACTGTGACTGGAGTAGTGGATCCTACAGCAACCTGATCCGGATCAATCGTTTGCCGTATATTGATTTCTGATGGATTACAAGTATTACAGGAGAGTCTGAGGGCTCGGATTGAATTTCCCCGTGATTATTCCACGTGAAATTTAATAATTTTCATTAATATAATAAATGAAATTCTCATCTGTAAAACTTGATTGATTTAGTAAAAACTCGCTTCCGTGAAGGTATATTTATATTTATTGTTCAAAATTTTTAATTAACATGGACTTTAAACAATCGGGAATTTGAGATCTTCATTCTCTGGGTTGGGATTGTTCTTAAATTTTTTGTCTCGGGTGAAATAACTTTGCCTTGCAGAATGAAATTGTATATATAGCACTGATTAAATTTATGAATTCTATGATTTATTTGTTCGAACGCACGATGTTTCTGTTTATTTATGATTTGGACTGTGACTACGCGGCACATCGATTACTGAAATATTTTCCTCATGCCGACAATGTTTACCGTGTGTCAATTTGGGACCATCTATTAAATAGAATTACTGCTTCGAGCTTATTTCAAAGTGATTCCGATAATTTCATTAGTCAATTAATGATTATTATTTATCTCGTGCAATGCTACAATTAGTAATGTACTTATATTTTCTCGAAATTTCATTTACTGGCAGATTTAAAATGTGGATGTTTTCCCAGCTAAGTAAATTTCATTCTCGCAGTAAAATATCGCATAAAATGACGAATGAAAAGTTAACCAAAAAAATTGTTTTTATTAGTTATTATTAGATATTTTAATATAATACAGAATAAAATTATACAAATACACCTTATGTATGTGAAAAACATACTTATATAATACTATTTTGTCTTATTGCTCGCACTGCTTTCCCATCACATAAGAACACATAATTATGTCAACTCTAAAATTTTCTCTTATATCGGACTGATATTTCTGGAGAAATTTAACGTTATGATTTTAGGAAAAGCACAAGGCTCTTGAAGAAAATAGCTTTTAAAATGAGAATAGGGGCAGCTTTTAAATTCACTGATTTTATCGCAACGAAATCTAAAAGCGGAGGAGAGAAAGAAAATATGTAACGAAATTCGAAATGAAACCGAGCGAGAGCAAAAATATTTGAAAAGTCAAGAGTCCAAGTCTATATACTGAATAGTAAAAATATTGGTTACCGTGATAAGATTATCCAAAATAAAAAGATGACTTTATTCCATCGAGAGCATATTGTGCATAGACCAAGAATAGAATAAATAATAATTTATCAATCTCCCAAAAAATGTCCCGCAAGGAGCAACACACATAATTCAGCAGGTCTCGAAGTCTCAGTCAATCTAGATTGTTAATTAACCGAAGATTGATTATCGTGCAAAAACTTTTC
>UELU01139296.1:161981-174822 GCA_900490025.1 Megastigmus dorsalis | reverse complement strand
TATATATATATATATATGTATAGGATGCTCAGAGTTCGATGGCTGTTCAGCAAGAAAATCGCGCGCTGCGCTTCTTAACTGGACTTGTTATGTACCCGCGAGCACATAAATAGCGAAATACTTTTTGTGATTGAATAAATCTGCACCTATACATAATACCATGAATAGTTTTCGTTCATTTTCTATGAAATAAGTATGCATATATATTTTATTCAGGATAATACATTTTGCAAGAAAACGGAAATGTGGAAATTTTCATAAATGTGCGCTACTAAATTTAATTACAACCGTACAATTGTACAACAGAACAATATTGTATTGTATATATATTATTAGCGAATGATTGTGCAGGTATTATTTATCAAATACAATACATAGTCGATGATGAACTAAGTCAACAGTGATGTTGAAATTATGCATAGTATTCAAGGTTTTACACTAAAACTAGAAATTATTATACCACATTTTTCTCCCTGTTTCCGAGGTGCGAAATAATTTTAGCCTCAGTTTCACTTCTTTCGTTAAATTTTTTACAAAATAAATATTTTTTCTTGTGAAGCACAATAATATATTTGCGAGGGTTTAGCGAAAACATAAGGTAATAATCAAAACTATAGCTACTCTGATATATCTCTTAGAAAAGTTACACGGAAAGAACACGGAACACGAACAAAGCCGTCGATTGACCGTTGAAGTCTTCTCCGCTCCAAAAAGATTTAAAAAAACACAGCTCAATCAACCAGAATACCACGCGTCAATCCGAGCGATCGAAGCTTGACTCCGCAGTCACGCAGCCACGCACAACCACACGTGTATACAGCCGTGGAACAGCCGTTACGACATAATCGGACAATTTGATCCTGCGCGCGCGCTCGACCCTTTCTAAAACACAATCCTCACCCGCGCGCGCGATGTCGCGCACGAGCGTCACAAACCCGATTAAGATTCATGAATTTCCCAATCGCTCGCCTCACCCTCGCGATGTGCACATGCAGAGTAGCCACGAAATTCTCTCTCTCTCTCTCTCTCTCTCTCTCTCTCTCTCTCTCCCTCTCGTCTCCTAAATCCCCGTGTCCCCGAATTTCTGTCCGATGGCGACCTCGGCTGCAGCATCGCGATATCGCCGCTGACGCGCGCTTTAATCTCCATACACCGCGGACTGCTGCATCGTTTCCCTCCGAATGACTCTCTCTCTCTCTCTCTCTCTCTCTGTGAGCGTGGGGGTATCAGCGATGGGCAATAAATAGGATGTCGGCTCGCAGTCTCGTGTCTCGTCGGACAACTGCCTCCGTAGGCGCGTTGAGCTTGACGCTCAGCGCGCGTAATGATCCTCGCTCTCCAAAGCAGCCTAACGCTAATTCTCCAAACCTATCCTACCTAGGAGTAGATGCGTATTGCTCGTAGGGGCGGCCGGGTGGGACTAGAGACATTGTGGACTCTGGTGATTAAGCTTGCTCTAGAATTGGGCTTCGTCATTATTGAGATAATTACATCGATCGCTGCCGAGAGAAATTTGTAGTTAGATCAATACTGGATTCCGGCAAAATATTTTGTTAGAATTTGATGGTATAAGTATACACGAGATGTTTTCCAAATATACATATATTGTACACTTGGTGCATGGATTTGGTGGAGAATGCAATTGGGTTTTAAAATAGTCTTTTTACAAAATGTGATTTACTTTTCAATTATATATATGTATACATTTTTTATCTTTGTAATATGTTCGTTTTTAACAATAACATCACATCCATTTGAGTTCTACTTCATCAGACGTAACAACAAGCCACTCGCGTGTTCCGAAGTAACAACCATATATATACCGTATACGCAGTTCCCGCACAATTAATCAAGCATCAATCACTTACAGATGAAAAATCTCTTTGTCCGAGAAAATCCACATATACCGAGACAGAAAATTAATCGAACACAGTCCGACATTCCTATACGACTGTCCGAGGGTTTTATAAATTCAATTACCTATATATAACGCATCTCGCACCGAGTGATGCATGTGCATAAAAAAAATTGTGCCGTGTCAGGGCGCGACTGCGCACAAAGCGACAAAGCCATCGGCGAACTTTTTCGACGCGTTACGTTGCCGACGATATGCGCGAAACTTGCCGAAGAGAAGAGTTTTGTCGCGTGCAGTGTGCACCTCGACACCGTCCGTCCGCGGCCGCCTGAATGATTCATTGAAGAAGAAGCTCTTGGGTAATCCAATTTACTTTGGGGCTCTCGCGACTTATATGTATATATATGCAACGCCAAAGTGTATTGCAACGCCTCCCAGTTTCACAGCACAATGCACGTATACATTTGATCACTGCGCTCATCTTATTTTCGTTGAATGCCATTCCTTATAACTGCGCATGTTTAATATTAATATAAATATATAGCAGTATACCGGAGAGAATGTATCTATTTCGTGAAAATGAAGTTACAGCAGTACTAAGCTGCAAAAAAGGTTGTACATGCAAGAGCGCATTTATCAACTCGGAGCATTCCGTCGGCGAAATTTCCGCAACTGCGGCGCATTCACCTCCGGATCGCTGGTGCTGCAGAGCTGCGCAGTGTGTCCGACGACGCCTCAGCACTCAGCTCTCAGCGCGTTATAAAGACGGCTCTAGCCGCGTCGAGTGGATCCATAAAATATGAAATGTATTAGACTGATAAGGCCTTACCTCTCTCTCTCTCTTTCTCGCTCTCTCACTCGCGCTCGCATTTGTTATGGCGGAACTTGGGCCGCGGCGGCGCGCGCGAGCGCGTATTTACTCTCTCTCTCTCTCTGGCGCGCGCGCGAGCCACGGCATAATATCGCGGGGCCGAGAGCTGCACGCGAGCTTTATAACCGATAAAAGTTACAGCTGACACTCTTCTCCGGAGGCTCTGCTGCTGCAGATATATACCGAGGCGCCCCTGCGATTTTTCCGCGGAAGATGTACGCTAGACTCTCTCTCTCTCTCTCTATCTTTCTTTCTTCCTATTGCTGCTGCTGCTGCTGCTGCTGCAGTTGCGACAGAAAAGAAACGATTTATGATCGCGCCATTACAGGCAGAGCCCGCGAGACTCTTGTTCTACCCTCGGTCTTTTGCGTGCATGCGCTTCCTTGTTCTCTCTCTCTCCCCCTCTGCTTTTTATGAACCATCGCGGACGAAGAACAATGAGCATCGCTTCGCTTTTTTTCTTTGGATAATTTTCCTTTCCTACCTATCTTTGTTATACGGTGATTACGTTATTTAGTTTGCGTGGGTATGTGGCATGCGCGTTTCTTTGCGGCATCGATCCAAACTGATTGCTCCATACTGTGGGCAACTGACTGATATAATCATAAAATGAACGTAGAGCTTATTAGTGAAGAATCGTACATTTTTAATACCTCGATAAAATAATAGGTATCTCAAAATACAGAGCTACGTCATCATAGAGGCAGAGATTATAATATTTCATCACACTTTATTAAAAAGCTGCCGATTTCAGTTGCAACTCCTGTACTGTTACCTAAACGATCGATGCAGTAGTCAAATATTTGATAACATGAGATAATAATGCTACTAGGCATTGTGTCTAACGATGATGAATGTTAAATAGATTAATAGATTTCGAACAAAATAAAATTCGAAATAATTTCTATATTCAATAATTCGCGCTACATTTCGAGCAGCCAAAATAGAGCCATATGAGTCATAATCATTGTAACGAGTCGTGCTGTGCGAAAACGGGCGCAATATCTAATTTCGCGACATCATCTGGAGTACTATAACGCTAAGTGTAGGCGTGATCGTAAAATGTTTATGAAATAAAATAATAGAAAGAAGCGCTACGAAGACACGTGACACCATTTTAATTGATATTAACCTCATGGGCGTATATATATTGCGTCACCGGTTGACACACACACACGCGCACACACCTATATCCATTTCGATTTTTCGCGCAAAAGCGAGGCATTCGGTATAAACGTGCAGCCGCAATGGCGTATCTAATATATATACGAGGGGGTTATTACGGTTCATACGTATATATATATCCTCCACGGCTCATCCCATCTATATATATTAACAGGGCGGTCCCATCGGTCGCGCGACTACGCGCGGACAATAAAGATTTTATGGGGGGTGGGTGTGCAGTACGGCTCGCAATTAGAAATATTTGCTCCCCGAGCTGATATAGTTAATATCTTCATTCGGATCCGTCGCGGTTAATTCCGCAGTCTCCGAAAAATTTTACGAGGGGGCGCGTGCACACCCGGGAGAAAGAGACAGAGAGATAGAGAGAGAGAGAGAGAGTCCGGGGACTTAAGCTCTCATCGGGATGCGACTCTCGCTCGGCTCTCGTTAAAATAACGGCTATAAAAAATTTCTTGCTCGCCAGGAAAGCGCATTTCCTTGCTCGCGCGCGGCGGATAAGTCCCGCGAGGATGGCTTATACTCCGGATGGCTCTTTTATACTCCTTGTTTGTTTAACGATTTTTGTCGCTCCGGTTGCTCTCTTATTGTTATGCCAATGGATAATGTTATTGGGTTATTAGTATGGCAAAGTTATGCCAGGTCTCGAAATTGTAAAAATGATGGTTATATCAAAATTTTCAATTTTGGTGTTATGTACTGGGAAATAATAACGTAATAGTACAATTTTGACAAAAGTGACGGGATTGCTTTCGATGAGAGAGTCGGTTTTCTGTTTTCTAAACATTTTTGTTGAGGTAAAAGTAAAAATTTGGTACATTTTAGAAAAATCGGGTCAATTTAACACCATCATAAAGAGTTTATTCTTTTCATTAGCACTAAATCACTTTATTTAATTGTAAAATTGTGTAGCAAGTTATGTTATGATCTCGAGTGGTATATTAGCTGCAACAAGGATCATATAATACTTCTATTAGCTGCTGGTTTAAATTACACTAGTTAGAGAAAATAGTTTCATATTTTGAATTATTTGGTTTTTTTTTAACAAGGTTTCAAAGTCCATTAATACCACTAGATGGTTTAATCAATTAGATTCTGAATGAGTCGCTTTTATAAAGATTCAATATCGTTTATGAACGTTTATAAGTGCCATTTATTTCTTTAAAACAAAGTGATTCCAAAAAAATTTTTGGTGTCCGTATCCTTTAATTTTCAAAGCTAGAGTGATTTTAGAAAATCTATTGTAGTTCGTAGTTGATAGTATCTAGTTTTGTTCCCGATAATATTTCATTGACCCGCATAAATGTCATCACAATGTTAATTATATTTTGAAGTAGAGCGGGTAAAATACTATTAGTATGTTAAGGTTCAATAATACTCTAAGATATTGTAATCACTAAGATTCTATTATGCGCACAGTCAAGTTCGAAAATAATCCGACGCGCGAGACTCGCTCGTACGAGCTATCATCGACGCTTAACGCAATTTAAAAAGCCATATAAAAGCCATAAAGCGAAACGCCGCCGCGGCAGAAGCAGAAATGCAGCACACGTGAAATTGGCAAACAAGCATAAATAACGGCAGCGGGCGATTTCGCATTAAGAAGTCGTAAAACTAATTAAGTCCCTGTCGTACCCCCGCGTTTTCGGGGTGGGGTTGGGGTTGGGGGGGAGGAGGGGGACGACGTAGACGACACCGAAGACTAAACAGCGAGGCTGCAGCCACAGCAGCAGCACCAACGAAGCGATAGGAAATCCGCGTTGAAGGGTTGATAAAGCCGCGAGTTAGTTGGCAAGAGAGAGAGAGAGAGAGAGAGAGAGAGAGAGAGAGAGAGGGAAATACATTATATCTCCTCTCGGCGTGTATATATACACCAACCCCGCGTCTGGGGAATATATCCCTGGAAGAAGATAGCGCGACGGTTCGCGCGCTCGGTGACGAACGGCTTCGCGATAGCCGTATAAATTAACTCTCGCTGACGTTTAGATTAATTGTTCGCTCGATCTTTCTCTCTCTCTCTCTCTCTCTCTCGCTCGCGTATACACGCGCGCTCATTTTCGAGCCGACCTGTTTATTGCATAATAATACGAGTAGCGAAGGGGAAGAGGGAGAGAGAGGAGAGAGGAGGAGAGAGAAAAGAAACGGCGAATACAGGAACAATGGAACGGAGTATATACGCCGAGGCGTCGTACTTTTGCCTTATTAAAGCATTTACGGCAATGAAATGATTATATCGTTTTATGGCCTTATTTTATTCCCCGCGGAGATTTATATGAATTTATTTACGACTCTGTGCGCGCGCGCGCGCCTTTACTTCGCGAATGTACTTTTCATTACTTTTTCCGCGAGCTGCTGGCCGCGCGACTGCAAGGAAAGAAAGAAGGAGAATGAAATTCCTCGCGTCGTAATGTATATTGTTTTGTAGCGATTGATGATATAGAGGTATTACGAGGGCAATCAAAAGGTACGAACGATAATATTATACCAAGAGGTAATATATTTTCATGTACAATAGTATATACAATAGTGATTCGCTTATAGTTTAATAGAATGAATAACGGATACAAATTCAAGGTTTTTCAATACTTATTTTTTAGCCTTTCCAATTCGGTGGTTTTTACTGGAATGAACAAAAAATGCAAAATCTTTTTTCTGCTCTGTTTTTCTTGTTTATTATTCTCTTAGCAAGCTCAAATATATTTAAAATCTTAGAAAAAAAAGACTCTTATCTGAAATCTCGCAAAGTAAAAATAACTATTCTCAAACATGTTTCATCTTTGAGCCTATCATGCCCCCGAAATTGTGCAGCAGTGACAAAAGTAATTTGGCGCCAGGTTTTGGACGTTTCGTCAGTTTTGTTGCGCACGAGGGACGAGCTTATACGCATGTAATTTATACATGTTTAACGCGAGTCGCGTCCCGTTGAGTTGTATGCACACAAGGAGAGAGAAGAAGCGCGAGGATTGCGCCCAATAAACACCGTAGACAAATCACACGACACATGCTGCTGCCTCGTAAAATATTACACGCGTCGTAGTTCTGCGGGACCAAGTGATACGCACTAGTACAATGCAGGGGTGGAGTATTCAGCATTTATTGTACACATCTCTGTTGCGCTCGGTGGGAAAGTGATGCCTACAGATTGGATGTCAAATTGAGAATCCCGATGAGCGGAGTTCGCATACGGGAATTCGACCTCGTGGTGTATGAAAATTAAGTTTGAATTTTCATTTTGATTGATATAATTATCAGATCCATTTTTAGAACGGTATTGTCGTTACATCTAACCTTAGTTCATTAAACTTTATAGGAAATATGTGTGAATTTCATTTGAAATTACGAAGCTATAGATTTTATGGTATTAATGACTTTTGAATTTTAATATTATTAATGCTTTAGAGATGTAAGTGTATTTTCTTGATAAATAATGTTAGTTATAGATAACTAACTAATGATATAGAAACAAATAAAAATCTGTATTTTAAAATATAGCATCCATAAAAAAAGCTTAACAAATTTTTTCGTTGCGATTTTTAACCCTTCTCGGACTAAAGTACCACATTTTTGCCTCAATTTGTAACGCTTTTTTTTAATGTAACGATCCTAGTCAAATTCGATGAGGTATATATTCTAAATGGAAAAAGCCTGTACTTTTAGATGCCATCTTCAGAAATAATCAAAAAATTGTTTGAAAAACCTTACGGTTCATTATTTCCAAAAAATCGATTTCGAACGTTTTTTGTAAAAGCCGACAATTTGAATTTCAAAAGCAGTGACCAGCTCAAGTTAAGCATGATAAAAAGTGTCATATGTATCTGCCCTAAAAAAATCACCGCGACTTCTTCAATAATTCAATATGGCGACTTTAAGGATGTTCTAGTTATACAATCAAATCTAAAAGCTAATAAAATATAAAAATGAAGTTTTTATGATTATAAAATATATTGTGATATAGAATTATACCAGTATTGAATGTTGAAACCGGTTATAATTGATTTAAATGTGTTTAAAAGTATTGTCTGACTATATAAAGATTAATTTGATAAACTTTTGGTTGCGAATTTGCCCTTTATACAATTTCTTTTCTTCGCCCTTTATTCAACATTTCTTCCCAATTAACAAAATAAAAGCAAGCTCATCTTCTCGTATATAGACTGTATATACACATATACAAGCACAAAAGCGCCTATCGGTTTGCAGCGTGCGGCGAGGCAATAACTGTCCTCGGCTACATTCCTTCTAACGACTACTACAGGCGCTTCTTAGCCCGCGGCCCCTATCATAATTCGCAGCTTCTGCTTTTCTGCGGGGAGTATCGTTGACGTCCTCCCCCGTCGGTAGTCGTCGCGGCAACGATGCGGGCGTCGGGTATATAACCACGCCGCATTCAATATTGGCCCTGGACATGCCGTCGTTACTCGAAGAGAGATCTCGAGGTTGCGTGAAAGCCGTGAGAGAGCAAAAGACACGGATCGTGACGGGATCAAAGGGAACGCTTTGTCCTAACGATCGTTCGGTCCGGCTTTCGTCAATTGCTATACGCCCTGCTATCTTGTACTCTCTGGTCGATGGCTAATCGACGTCTTTCTTTCGCTGGTAGAAGCTGTCTCCTGGATGCTGATGACGATGGCTTTCTGCGCGTTTTATTCTCGAGGATGGCGTCGGCTTCAAACGGTCGGACTAAACGAGGGTGGTTTTAGGACCTGGTTTTTGTATGTTGCGAGGGTTGTTTCTTTGGTGTTTTGAATTAATATTTTATTTGCAACGAATCAAAATTTGTACTCTTATAAGTGCCTAAAAAATCAGAAGTAAGCGCGAGTAGTAAATATAGTACCTACTTATTGTTATTAAAATTTTGGATGTATAAAAAATGGTAACATAAATATGCAAAGTTAAGTAACAGTTATAAATTATAGAATATTTTTTGTTTGTTTACATTATCTTTTATCTTCTTTTATCTAGTCTGACTTGCCATGAAATCGCATGTCAGTGAAATTAGAAATTGTCCAACTATGTCATTTGTATATGTAATTATGCATAGTATAGTATAAAAGGCTTAGTATAAAAGGAAGAACCACTGATAATACTATTCATTACACTATCCAAGAGCTTTATATATAGCTAGATATTTAAATTTTCTTTGAGAAATTAATAATAAACTCAGTCAAAGGTAATGCGCGAATGGAATATATAATTACCACTCTTGCTATCAGAATTCTACAATAACAGATTAAACTTTCAGTAATTGTTTCGCTTACTCATACATAAGCGAGTGGTCCGAGTGCAGTTGCGCTATAATAACTACGCGGCAGCAGCAACGAAGCTTTCATAATCATTTCTGCACGGAATATATATATTTTGGAATCGCGCGATTAGTTTATGGGGCATAAACCGAGCGGGCCGGCGCGGCGCTAATTAAAATAACTAATGCTATCGTTAAAAAAGAAACGGTAATAAGCTGCTTCTGCTCCGAGGGCACAGGAAATCTAGCGCGAAACAAGAAATTACGAATTCAGGAAGGAAATAAAGCTCGTGGGTGCAGAGGCTCGTAGGACGGGGGCTTTGCGTAGCCGCGTAGTTGAAAACTTTAACTACCTTACAGCTCATAACTCCGTTATGGCGATAGTGCACCCCCAATCTCGTCGTTTATTATTTTCTTGCCCCGGTCAAGAGAAATATCGTCTAGACGCGACACTACGGGCCTCTCCTTCACTCTCTCTCTCTCTCGCTTGTGTCGCATCGAGTGCCGGCTTACTTTTTTTTTTCGCTCAAGCTTTCGCGTATCGCACTTTTATTCGAGTATCGTTACTCCATTCATATACTCCTATCTCTGGTGTCGTTTACGTCGGCGTTAAAGTTTATTTTTGCCGATACTTGCAGGCCCGCCGATTTATAGATGGATTATTTATGTACTAAGAGAAGATTTTTTCGAAATAAAATTCTTTTTATGAGCTGTAATGTAATACTTTAGCGTTAGGAAAAAAATCGATATATTAAGAATTAGAAGAGAAAATTTTTATCAAGTTGAAACTGCAATATCATATTTAAAGATAAAATATTTTAATCATTTTTTAACTGAAATAATCTGTAGTACCTCAGCTACTTACACCATTATTGCGATTTCGTACAATTCAAATTTTCATTTTATTTACAATTCCGTTGTACTTTTTCATAGTTACAATGATCGGAAGTATTTTTTTTAATGCACTGTTGAACTAATTTAATTTTAATTAGACTCCCATATTATGTTGTTGATTTGTTTTTAGTAAATTGATTCATTCAAAAGCTCCATTTTCTCTCCATCTAAATACGTAATAAAATTATTTTCAAAAAATTTGTAATCAAACCGTTTTCATTGTTCGTAGTCTACTTTTACTTTTACCTTAATTTTTATAATATGATTACCTAAAGAAATTAAAAATTTTAATTTAACTATTAATATTTACTAAATAGAAAATGTATATGATCTTTTTAATTACAACATTTTATGAATGTTACAATCTCTATCTATTAACAAACTATTGCTAGAGTAACTGCAACTTACATATATATCTTTATGAAACTATTCACTTTGATATTTATAGCGATAAAAGTCAAATAAAAGTCAATAACTCAGTAAGTCAATTATTCAATCAGTCGGGCAGTCGCTGAATCTTTTATTCGAAATCAAAGAGAGGGTAGGATTTCTCGGGTATCGGAAGAAGCTCCTCGCCATCAGCGTATTTCCCTCATAATTCACGGTCCGCTTATCATCCATAAGCACGGTATAAAAGTAAATAAGATCGAAGGGCCTGAAAAATAGATTTGTTATTAATACAGGACATAAGCGCCTTCGCCGACAAAAGAAAAAAGCAACAGGGGAGCAAGGCATATCGAACCGTATAGCGCATTTCTATGTCAACGACGTCGCTGTACCGCATACCCTTCGAGAGAAAAATAATTCCCTCGCCAAAGAGGGAACGATGAGCCATTGTGCTTGCAGAGCTTTCGGAAAAGACTCTCAGATTTCCGTTTCGCTTTCTCACTAGCGCTCGAATACCATCGGAAAAATAGATAAAAATTGTGATTTTCAAATCGAATAACTACGAAAAATTCACTTTTATTTCATTTTCATTGTCTACATAACGTAATAAACTATTTAAAACATTGAAAGAGAAAATGTATAGGCGTACATAGAATGGTTGTATTATTAAATGCACAACCAACTGTTTTAGTATTTAAAAGGGCTATTACGACCGCTCTATTGTAAGCTCTATATTATTGTTTGATCTCCTTCATTATAGTTCATACCAAGTAAAAGTCTCGAATTTCAGCGAAACCCAAAATTCCTCAATCACAGAAGATTTAACATTGTATATCCCCGGTATAAAGGACTCTCAGCTTCAATCGGTTACCCAGGCGATGGTCACTTTGATACACTCGAAGAATCTCATCTCCTCCTATAAGCCTCTCCGAAAATCCCTTTCTTCCTCGCATTCAGAGGTGCCGAGAGCGCGGAAACCCACAGAAGGAAATCTCCCGGCATGAAAATCCCGCCTTCTTGTTATGTCAGCGTTTGGGGTGTGGAAGACGTCCATGCAATGTGGTGTTCGGTATCTCGGCACTACAGCAATCGCTCAATGCGGAGCAACAGAGAGAGAGAGAGAGAGAGAGCCCCTTCTCTCTCTCTTAGCCGCAAGCGTGCGGTCTGACCTTAGACGCACCGAGTGTGAAAATAACAAGCTGCGAGACACGCGCTTTCTCTATCTTTATCTATCGTCTTCCACCCCAATTTTATTTATGGCCTCGAGAACGTGCGGAGAGAAGAGAGTAGAGCGAGCGAGGGGGTATACAAGAGGTGTATCGACTTATTGTGTGGATTATGTGTGAAATTTCCCCTCTTACTTACTAACGGTTCTTAGGTTTTCGGTGGGTCACGATTGAAACGTGATATTAAGATGGAGAAAGTATTTTTAAAACCGGTTGTAGATCTCGTAGCTCTTCTAGACTGATTTACTGTTTTTAGTTGAAATATAAACCGGTTTGATGATCCTCTGAAAACTATTGTAGCGACACCAGTTACCTGATAAAAACCATATGAAAAGGACAAAGTAAAAACAAAAATATGATTACATCACGAATTGCCGATAGAGTATCTTACCCTATTCGCAGGTATTATTTACACCCTGTAAAGTAACTATTTAAACATGTATAATTTAACTTTAATATCATTCTTATAATTTCTTATGTGTCAGGCCATACACACCCGGGTAAAAATTATTCTCATATGGTTGAATAAAATTATATATAATTGAATACAAGGACTTGTATGCAATTGTATAAAATTGTATGCAGATTTTGTCTCTATATAAATATAAGAGAGTTTACATTATTAAATTTACTTGTATATAGCTGTATTTACCTGTATATGGTTATATACAACTACACGCGAAAACTGCTAAATTATTTCGTATATGATCATATACGATTGTATATAACCATATACAATTATATATAATGTTCAAGCGTGAAAAATAATGCATAATCACAAAAAATATTTATTTGAACTTTCAAAAAAAATTTTTGATCAAGAGGAATTTGTGTTATACTTATACCCGAAGCGCTGATTTTCCTCTTGCAGAGGCATATAACGGGTCGCCACCTAGCGGTAATTCTTAAGAAATAGTTATGCATGGGTATATATTGTTTAATCGAAAAGCACGATTTAAATACAGTTATATATAATTATATAAACTTTTTTACAACTTTATAACATTATGTAAAAATGAATATGATTAAATACGTCTGTATACAAAGCAATAATTATCTCCACTTAGATCAGATTAAATGAACTTATATACGCTTATACCCTATTGTAAACGCCAACATTCAAACTTATTCAACTTTATATAAATGTATACAATTAAATATAAACAACTTCTATTCTAAGAATT
>UELU01139296.1:150917-161961 GCA_900490025.1 Megastigmus dorsalis | reverse complement strand
TTTATAACATTATGTAAAAATGAATATGATTAAATACGTCTGTATACAAAGCAATAATTATCTCCACTTAGATCAGATTAAATGAACTTATATACGCTTATACCCTATTGTAAACGCCAACATTCAAACTTATTCAACTTTATATAAATGTATACAATTAAATATAAACAACTTCTATTCTAAGAATTTAACAGAATACCATCTAATCAAATAAAATTATGTATAAGTTTATAAACTTATATACGAGCTTATACAAATATTTATGAAATAATATGTTCACATATAGTTATGACTTTTTATATAGAGACAAAATCCAGTCATAATCATATACAAATAGGTACAAACGTATACAATCATTCATAATTAATATATAGATGTATATAATTGTATGAAAATCATTTTTACCCGAGCATTTTATATTGGACAATGCTTATCTACTTTATAAACGTGAAAAGTTATTAATTTTGTAAAACATAAAGTATTCGAATTTAGCTTTGCTTTTCCATTCCCACCGGTAAAGATTTTGATCATCATCAGTACCACATCAAACGCTCCCAAGTCACAGGTTGCGTGCAGCAAACCGTGTGGTGAAGATTCACAAAGAAGCGCATTCATCCTTTTCTCTCATTAGCTATTCCCCAGTGTACAGCAACGTTTTTTTTTCTCCTCCCAGTGTATAACAATGATTGACGACGCGACACATTCTCATGTGTCGTATGTATAGGATAGGGTACTGCAATAGGTAAACACAGAGTGGAAGGATGCACGATCGGTCCTATGCGCGCGCATACGTTGTTGATTGTTGGTCGCGATGATCAAAATACTGAATAATTACCTGTCTAATCCCATGGAACGATGTTTTGGGATGATTCGATGAGTGGGCACTGCTCTGTTTATCCACGTGGAAATCAGACAGAGCGCACGAGTCGTTCCCAACTGTAGTCTCGGCTGCAGTGCATATATAGGTATATAGTTGAATTGTGTTTAAGCTAACTAGCGCTAACGCGATCGGAAAACGAGGTAGATCGGAACAAATAAATGCTGATTGTTAAATACGTAGAGGATAAGGGGATTTTTCTTTGACCAAGTACATAATAAAGGTACAATAAATTGATGAACTGAGTTTGGAGCGGATAAATGAATTTTCTCCGCGTAAATTGAAAGCGAATTGCATATATATATTTCAGATGAAATTACACGAACCTAATTCAATCGATTTTTATTTCTAGACTCGTGCAAAAAAATTAGTTTGGACCAATTTTGGCTCAATTGATTCAGTTAGGCCTAAAGTTTACTCGGGATGAATTAATGAGGCAATCCCGAATGTCAGTATAATTAAAAGTCTTTAATCACACCAAGGATTTTTAATCAATGAAATTGTCTATTGATCAAGTTTGGTCCAAATGTTGACCAAAGTAAAACTTGTGCCGAACTCGGCCCAAGTTAATTTTCGTTACCCATCAGGATAGTTCTTTCGATTAGACTAAAAATAAATAAATAAATTTCAATGACACAAAAATTGACATTTATAGACTATTAGCTATCATTTGTCAGTCTATCCTTGTACATTATTTATACAGCACTGTCTACTTAAAAAAACAAGAGATAACGAATTCCGAGCTACCGAGAGATATTGAATCCACGTTCGACAAAACTATCAACAGACTTGCGTATTGAAAAGAAAATGTCATTTATCAAATCACAAATCATTGGCTTACTCTTGACAATCAATCGACCGCTGTCGTAGTTGATTAATGGTTTCTCTTTGGTACAAGTAATGCTTAAGAACGGAAAGAGAGAAGCAGAAGAAAAAAATAAAATCCACCAGTTCGACGCGACCATAGCCAAATTAAATTTGTCTATCCGAACTCGAGTTCGGAGCTCAACACCGCGCCACCGACCATTTTTCAATTGATCTTTTAAAGTGCACCCTTATGTTGCGCGCCGACTCCCCGCTTTTACTCCTCTATTCTCTCTTTCTGCTTTCTCGCTCCTCGATAAACTTATCGTAAAATTACTCGGCGCACTGGATTTGCTATCGGATATAAATTTGCCACCACGGCTCATCTCGCGAATCCCTTTTCCCCTTTATCTTTCTGCTCAACGCTACTTTCTCGCTACCCAAAGCCTGACCCTTTATTTTTTCACTTTTTTATAGAATGATATATTGTTTTCTAAGTTGTAGATTCTTGCGTGAAAACGGATGATTCAAAATCTTCTTTTGTGCGTTAGAATTAATTAAAAAAATATATTGATTTATATTCGATACTTTTTATGAGCTGTTGTGTAATAATGATTTTCAGTACTTGAATATATTTTCTAATTAAATATAATAGCATCGTAAATTGAAAAGGCCAAGGAAATATAGTAATTAGTATCGTCCATAACTGCTCTCTTTCACCGCATAATCCCCTGTTGTTTTCCTCTCCTCTAAATACGACCTGAACTGTACAATTTAAGCTTCAGCCTTTCAGCCTGTCTGCAGCTCATCCGTGCAGTCCGACTGTAAAATCCACGAAGCGACAGACGCCGATATCCGAGAGCTTATCACCCGCACAGACAGTGGCATAAAGAGGAAGCGCCGTCGCGAGAGCCTTTTAAAGGATGATTCAGAGAGCGAGAGAAAGATGAGCAGATAAAGCGAGAGCGTCGTGTCACTTGGAGGAAACGTCAGAAAGTGCGAGCGAGCGGCCAACCCCTCTTTTGACAGCCACTTTAAAATTACATCGATAATGAAATTGTGCCGCGCGGACCCCTAATTCCTAAGCTAACCCCGCAAATAGCGAGAGCTGCACACAGACACGATGCGGTGCACGAGGCGAATGAAAAGTATATAGGGGGATTTTCCCTCGTAAAACGAGCTAGCGAGAGAGAGAGAGAGAGAGAGAGAGTGAGAGAGAGAGACGGGACGAGCTAGTGTCGCAGGAACAGATGCGAGGACAATGGCCATGCTCGATCATCGGCGCGAAATGAATTTAAAGTCAGCGAGAAGACTCGCTGATTTTATACTCTTGCACGCACTCGCCCCCACCCCTCCTCCCCACCCCATACCACCACCTCATCGCGCCCCCTTTTTTCTCTCCGCTGTTGGTGCGCGTACTATAGCAATTATTACAAACCGATCGCGCGTAAAGGATATCATTAGTTCGCTGGTCGTTTAAGGATGGTTGGGCTGCTTCTGCTGCTGTTTTGATGGGGCGCGGAGCACGATATTGGTCGAAATGCGTTTTGTTGGATTATTTTGACCCCGTTGAGTCCAGTGTAAATATTTCATAGGGATTATTCTTTGTTCTTCGTAATAGTTTGTGTGCTGCACGCGAGTAAACGCCAATGTAAACCACGCACATTTTTATAATCTTCAAAATGTGTAATTTATTTTCCAAAACTGAACATTACAGGAACATGTTAAAAAAATACTGTTATTGTTGACTTTTTGAAATGTTGAATTAACTCAAAATGATGCAACAAGTTGATTAAACTGCGATTAAAATTAGCATGATGCACTTAGGATAATCTTATATATATGTTTTTGGAGTGTTTTTGTTGTATCTATGCCGTTATATCTTGTTATATTTTTTTTATATCACATTATATTGACAGTGTAGAGCTCCAATATGGTCCTACAAAGTTTATTTAAAAAGATAAATCGTTTAAGATAGATTTGATTAGATATTTTTCACAATGTACAAATTAATATATATATATGTATGTTTCGGCGAAGGGTGAGACAAACTTGAGCGAGCGCAATATTTTTTTTTACAGAAGATAAAATTTCATCGTCCTTAGTATACCTACTACAGTGTCGAGCATAATGCTGTACACCTTTTAAATAATTCTTTTTCACGCGTCACTTTTCATTCAGGCTATATACATACACAAACGTATGCGGTGCATTGTGAAAAAAAAAGAAAAGATTTAAAAGGGTTACAAGTCGATTTGTTGCAGCGGATATTGTCCCCGGGTTGGGATAAGTACAATCTTTAACGACGGACGCTTTGGCAGTCATGATTTTCGCTTGACTAGTTTGCTGGCGATACTTTGTAGCGACTTTCGCAGGCTGTATACGAGGGAGCCCGGATGGCGAATTAAAAAATTGCCACTCGATAAATTATCTATCTCTCTCTCTCTCTCTCTCTCTTGATATATCCTCGAGAGGGTTTTAGATATCGATGAGATTTTATCAGGCCGAAATAAAAAGTCAACGGTACGTATGTTCGGCGTTGTTGTTGCTGCTGGTGCTGCTGCTTCCGTCACCACTCGTAAATTCGATTGCGCGCTTACACGCGAATACACTTTCTGCCCTGTACAATGGCGTCTAGTACGCGCGCGAGAGGCCTTTGTGTCGGGGAAAGGGTGAGGCTGCTGCTAATATATATCTCCCGAAAGGCAATAAATGCTGTAAAATAAATTCGACGAATACCCGTAATAAAGTATCAGACCCGTCGCTCACGTCATCAAATTTCCTTTGAGTGCCGCTGTCCTCAATAGATTTGTAGATCCCAAATTGATCTCGTTCGCGTTTTTAAATCGGCCCTCGTGCTTGCTTGGAAGCGCGTAATCGGTTAATTTGCAACGCGACGAATGCGATTCTGCGATACGGTTCATTAAGGATTATCGCCGTTGCCAAGTCCTTTGAAACAGCGTGAAATGCAGTCCCTATTGCACGTTGCACGTGAATTTAAAGTATTCTAACCGATCATAAACTATTTTTTTGACAAAAATGTATCTACTTTAAAAATAGACTAAAAGCTAAAATCAAGTCTCTTGATAAAATACGCGCTTGATGAATATAACTTTGTAGAATGAAAAAGAAAGAAAAAAATTGTTGAAGATTTCAATATTTAATTAGTTAGATTAATCAGCGAGATGGTTTTAACCGAGCGAAAGTCTTGGCCACACCCGCACGAACCACATCGTTTCACACGCCGGAGACTGCAGTGCATTTTATTTATGTCCTCTTCGGGCGCTAGCGCGTCTCGCGCGGCAATGAAGTATTACGCGATTTAGCTGTCGAGTTTCTCCGGTTGCCTGGTGCAGAAGTTTGTCACCGAAAACCGCGCCTGCACGACGTCGTTCGCTCGCCCCGAGCTATATAGCTGGAGATGCGCTGTAGAGCATGAATTTATGAAACGCCATCTTACTGCTGTACATGTGCATGTATACACGAACGTATATTCTGCGCGTCTATTTGAAAGCCGAGGTGATAATGAATTCCATTTCATAATTGAAAATATATGCAGTGCGGAGGGTTTATTTTATTCCTTAATGTAACTGGAATGAAAATTTACATTTCGATCGATTAGTTTTATTAGATATGCACTGCAATTTTGTGCCAAAGTATTGAATTCTTGAGATATTCCAAAGAGATTTTTATGAAGAATATTCAGAGAAAGGGGATAATTCCTATCCAGGACATAGTCACATCTCAAACAATATTCTACACGCAATATACAAGTTCCAAAGTGAATTCACACACGAGCAGCTGCTAATGAACGAAGAGTGACCGTCGTCCCAAATGCAATATCGAGAGCGAGAGAAACCGACGCGGTGGCAGAAGCAGCAGCTTTGTGCCCAGCGGCACGACACGAGGGCGGCTGCACTCGAAAAGGAATGCAATGCGGAGGGCGAGAGGTCCACAGACTATAAGCCGCTTGCGCTCGAGCGTCCTATACGTAATCGCCTCTGACTATACATACGTCGGCGTTTAATCAAGTTTCGAAAACACGAGACGCGCCAGAGGTGTAATTTCACCCCCTTATCTACGACTCGAGGGAGGCGTTAAAGCACGGCTACGCGTCCTCTGAAATGCCGCATACCCCGTGATGCAGTCTCGATGCACACGAGCATTCCCCCCCCCCTCCCACCTCCCTCGTTCTAGCCGATGCACTTGCAGTTTCGCGTGTCGACTGGTGGATCCGCGATGCAAGTCAACAATTGCATGTTATACATCTGGATTATGATTAATGCGCGAGGCTGAAGATTCGTTAAAGGGTTTATTTAATTATCGATCGACGATGGTATTATTTTCGAGAGATACAACATTCATTAAAGCTTGTTCTATTATTTTCTATAACATTATGCAGTGAAATCGATTATGCGATAAACTAGTTTAACTTATTACAATGTGTAAGCGAAAAACTGTAAAAGAAACCATTTCACTTTTACAAACTAAGCTTCTCTATACCATCAAGGAAGTCGACATATGTTAATAAAAGAAGTGTCTAAATTAACAGTGAAAATTAAAACTATGACAACAATAGCAAGACTCGCTCCTAATTATGCTAATAGCAAAATCGTTAATACTTTTTAGCTTTTTATCTTAATTTAGAAATCTCAAACTTTCCAGACTTCTACATGACGATTTCTTAAGATACAAGGAATGATATAAATTTGTAGCATTTTACTTTAAAATAATGGTTCTCTAACTTACGGAAAATATTTTTAAAAAATAGTCGTTTTATTTTAAAATACTTTTTAACTTTTCATTATTATATTCGCGGAGAAAACCATGACAATATCATTTTTGTTAGGAGATTTGTAAATATTAATAAAGAGACACCAAACATTTTATCGTGCTGTTGGTAAAATATATGTGGCCATAGTAAGTTTTTGTAAACATTTTTCTTTTTCAAAGATAGAGCTTTGAATTGATAAAATTTTTCGGTTTATTATTTTTTTTATGTTGTTCGTGAGTAAAAAGGCTACAACTCAGAATCCGATTGGAAAAGACGACGATTCAGAATCCAGTTCTGAGTTGTCGCCTTGATTTTGTATTGTCGCCTTTTCCAACTGATTACTGAACTGTCATGAACCTTTTAAATGATTTGAAATAAAGTAACAATAACGTTTCATACACTATAATCGAAATTAATTTATTAATTAATACTAGTTGAATTATAGGCGGCAGTATTAAAAGTAATATGTTTTTTTTATCAGCATCAACCTGTTTGAATAATTGTGAACAAAATATAATTATTTTATAATGCGGACGAGTCAGATGTGCAGAGAATCCCTAGAGCGGAGCAAGCTGCGACTTGCAAGATTATCTTTGGATTGCTCTAATCTGTAGTGAGACTTTACTTATACTGTGGAGATATGGGCAACTAAGGATGACCTTTTATTAAATATATATAAATAGAAATCAATGTCTTGCGAGTCGAATGTATTCTTATATTTATACTACTTAAAAATATACTTTGTTATATTTTTAAGAATATATTTGCGCTATAATGTTATTAAATAGATCATTTTTTAAAACCCGAATGAAATAAAATGCAAACAATATAATTTGCTAAAGGATAATAAAAGTAATATCTTCCAGTTTTACTGCGGATAACGTACATAAGCGTTGAATCATTCATCGTGTATCAATACGCAACAGATAAAAAAAACGCCAATTATTTTGAGCGATATACCCGTACCACAAGGCAGACACACACGCACATATATCTCGAAATCCGTAAACATCTTAATCATCCGAAAGACCGGTGCGTGGTAATAAACGTCAGACGGAACAAACCATAAAAAAAGTCAAGCCCAGAGATTTCGGGAAACGTCAGCGCGCGTGGACTGTGCCTGTATATACCGCATGGAGCAACAGCAGCAGTTCACCCGACGCGTCCAATTACTTTAACGCCTCCCGCACATAGAAATTATTCTCGACGCGCAGCGCAACCTCACACACACACACACACACACACACGCGCGGAAGCGCGCGTCCGGGCAATAAAAATCTTCAATTTTTGGCGAAGAGCGAGAGCATAAAAATCGCTCCACATGGGAATCCGCCGCATCGGATTCGAATCCTAGGCCAGGGGCCATAAATATTAAAGCGCGCGGAGGCGCATATTCCAGCTGAGCGGGACGATAAAAATCACGAAACATTATACAGATTTGTCGGTCGAAGTGGTTTTACGATTTTTCACCCGCGACTTACGAGAGCCCAGCTCCTTCTTTTCTTCCCTTGTTTGCCATCTCCTCCGACGTTTTGCTCCCTTTTCCTCCCCTCCGCCTTCCTACGAGCCATAATTTAATTATCCTAGGCTTTACGAGCTTCACGGATGACGACTGCCGCTAGCTGCTACTGTATACACTCTCATGGCTTAGAATCTCTCGACGGCGCCTCGGTCGCGCATAAATTCGCTGCTGGACGCGAGATATCTCTGCTTTCTCTCTCTTACTCTCTCTCTCTCTCTCTGTGTGTCTGTCTCTCGCCTCTTGTGGATATTCTCCATAAATGTGCAGTGGAGGCAGCCAAGGATTTCGAGCCTCGACCCATTAGATTTATACGCAGCGAGACGCCGGTATACGCGAACGCCTCAGTGCAGCGATGCATTTGCGCTAGCAAACGCCTTCTACGTGCACACTCACACACACACACACATATATATATATTGCCGCTTGGATTCTAGACGTAATACAAGGATGCGCATCGACGCTTTCGGCACTTAGTCGTCTCATGAACGGCTGCTTCATTTGAATTGTGTTTAGTGCTCAAAGCGAGGATAAGACGAAGAAAACCCTCTCGAGTGCCTTTTAAGCAACTTCGATAACTCCAAGCTTCTCTGTTCTCCGCTGAATGGAAATGGGGGCTTCGCGATACTTGAAAAATATTGATGATTTTTAAAAATAGTATGTTAAATTATTGTAGATCTTAGGAGGTACAAGTATTTGACTTTGTCATCCATAGTTTTATCATTAAGCAATCTGAGTATTCTACTGACACTCAGATTGATTAATGCTTATATACAGTAGTGATTTTATTGATATATATTATCTTTGAACTATAAAATTCGAAGAATTTACAATCAGCTATTCAATAATGAAGAGATTATTATTAAGAGTTTATTATTAACTTTATCATTTTAAAAGCGTGCACGGGAATACTATTTCTGTGGGAAGGGACGCTATTTAATTAGCAAAATGAACTTTGTAAACATTACCCGTTGATCTGTATTTTAAAAAAGTAGTATAACTGCCCCATCATTAAAACTAAATTAATCATATGGATTTGGTGAGTCGTGTATTATTAGTCTTACAGGAGATTCCTTAGACCATTATCGATCGCATTGAGAATAATCAAAAGTTACGTTTACACAAGAAACTAAGCATTAGAATCTTGTAAAATTTATGTCAGTATAAAAATCATTTTTTATGTTGACCATGCTCGTCAGAATAAATTAGAAAACCCTTCTAGAATTTCTACTCGTTTCTCAGAAATATACGTGTAATAAGGTTCGAAAATTTTGCAAATTATCGACTCTGTAGAAACCCACACATTCAGTGCAGTTATTGTTCATACTTCACAAATAGGAAAAACTGTTTGAAGTTGCATATACAGTTCCAACATACGCAATCGAATCCCATAAAATGCGAGAAATGCGGAAAATTTACAAAAATATGAACTCTTTAAAACAACATCAAACAATGTATTGTAATAAGTCATAAAGAGCGAGAGTTTCAATGCGATCATTGCTTATTCAAAACGTTTTGGAAAGAGTATTTAAAGAATCACATTCTATTGAAACACGTTGATTTATTTACAAAAGAATACTGCATTTGCAATATAGAGATAAAAAAATGTTTACTTATTAGAACAACATATTGTTAATTGTCGCAAATGCTGATGATGTATTATAACACATTTGTTTGAATTTGAGTACTGATGAGTTATTACATTTAAATTTAAATTAAATTCGTTCTATTTCTATCATTTTTGAAAACTTTTGAAAATTAAAAATTTTATTAAGTCTCAATCTTTTACATTTCGGAATATAGTTAATAGTATATTATAGTCTCAATTTATTCTAAGTTATAAAATGTATCTACTATTTATAAATGCATTGAGTGCGAAACTCAGTAAAAAAATTTGAATTCTCCAATTCTGTCTATGTAAATTTACACTTATTTTAGTTTCGTCACGGATGAAAGCTCTAGAATAGAAAGACAGTAGATTTAAGACAAAATTAAATTTTATATTGATTATTGTAATATGTATTGAAAATAAATTTAGTATTTTTATTGCTATGGCGACTTCATAAAAGAAGTATGTCTTAATGCAGAAATTAAAGGATTGTTATTATTGAAGGATAATTTTAAAGTTTTACTTAACCGATACATATACTGGAAGTTTAAAAATATATTTACGAGAATGATACATTTTTTCTTTATCACACCTACGCGACTGGGAGTTGGACTTTCTCACGGTAGCGTCACGACTGCTCCGTAAACGGACCGTACTATTAATTAAAAGTTAGAAAGAAAGCGTCCAAAAACCAGACCATAGACGCACCATTAGTAATAACTCAAAGGCAGATCGAAATGGACGCAACACGTGCGTATACGTGAACGCGGCCTAGCGTGAAAAAAAACACACATGCGTTATACGTTACGCCTGTGTCATCGTCACGCAATGCATAGGTGAGCGTCGAAGTTCTCCCTCTACTGATTTCTTATATCATTTGTGTTGTTTTTATGATTCTCAATGCCGTAGTTTTGATATCGGTTTTGTTGATTTCATTATAAATAATGGATCCTTTCGGGAAATATTCAAACCCTTAGGTTTAATTGCTTTTCAGAAGTTCACATACACTTTTAAATGACCGTATACATTATTATACAGAAACTAAAGTTAATTATTACCACACGTTTGATGCGTGTACCAATATTATACTGACTTGAATGATCCCTAATTCAAAATAATCTATAAACAATGTATACTATTACAATGTATCGTATAAAATGTGTCTTAGTTTACAATCTATGAGCTTTATATTAATAAACAGTTTGAACCACGACGAAAAATACTTGTTCGTTATCAGTACAGTAATTGGTTCATAAATGGTGCATCAACCACTAATACATAGATTTTCATTTCCTTACTCGTAAGTAGTTTTCAAATTATTCATTGTTGTTTTAGCATCGAAAATTATGAAAACATGTACATACCCGAATACGCTCTTCTGGCTTGACCCATTTCTTCCCAAGCGGCCATTTTATAGTTGATTATTATAATGTATTTCTGATTTTTCATCAAATTTAAACC
>UELU01139296.1:138485-150897 GCA_900490025.1 Megastigmus dorsalis | reverse complement strand
ATTTTCAAAATTCTGACTTCAGAATCGTAAGAAAGAGGGGACAATTTTACTTTGGAAAAGTGCTATTGGTTATTATTATTTTTTTTCGCCAATTTTTTAGGCAAAAAACCAATCGACTATAAAATGGCCGCTTGGGATGAAATGGGTTAAAGTTATAGTGTAAATAACTACTTATGCTATTTTAATCAGTCTTAAATTTCCCCATATTTATTTTACAACATTCGAACGCATATAAGCTGCAAGAATCAACCAGGCATAGTTTTACAGTTATTATTCATTAGCTATTAAAAGGATCCGATGATAAAAAAGAACAGTTGAATCGCACGGTAGAGACCATCAATTAACTCCTCCAACCACTCGATACCACAGCCACTCGCGCATACAATGCGATCGCATCGGGACTATTAATTCACACTTCCGAAAAAACATCTGAAATGCCGGCTCGCACTTCCCTTCCCCGAAATAAGTGATTTGAATAAAATCAATTTGCCCTTCAGCTCCCAGCTCTCTCTCTCTCTCTCTCTCTCTCTCTCTCTCATTCTAATCCGCACCCTTCGCACGCACACGCTCCCATTTCTCTTATTCTCTGGCGTGTGGCGACGGTGTCTCCCCCTCCCGCCTCGTGCGTCAAAGAGCTGTGCCCCTCTCACGCTCGGCTGACCGGGCGAGGAGGCTTACCAGGTGGCATGCGGCGGCTCGACCGACGCGCCGCCGGAAGTGGCATTCCGATGTCCCCGATATCTCTCGCTGCCCTTCCGTACATTATCTCTAGCTCATCCCTTCGCGTCGTGTGTGCATGTGGACTGCGCGTGTGCATATATAGGTGTTGGCGTTCTCTCGGAGCCTATGAGCACGGAAATGAGGTCAGTCCGCGTGGGGTCTATATGGAAAGGTGCGACGAGGGATTGATGATGCGAGCGGCGTGGCAAAAAACGCACTGGGAGGTTACCGCCGTGGCTGCGGGGCGTCGGGATCGCGCGGCTCTCTTCGAGCTCTGAAATCTATATTAGCTGTTAGAGGTGGGAGGACGCAGGGACGGCTCTGTGCTTCGAGGAGGAGGATGTGTGTACGCGAGGAAGATTAGAGAGATGGGTGATATAGGGCGTTTTCTGTTTGATCTTGTATTAGAAGCAGCTCAGGATTGTCTGCTGGAGACAAAGATTTATATGGTTCTTCGAGTTGTCGGCATAGTCTGTAAGTAATCCTACGCGGGGATGAAATACTAAGTGGGTTTATTTTTAATTCTTAACGGAAGAGTACCGAATATGTGGTGTGTATAACTTTGGCACGGAGGGGACTTTATCAGATTTATAGATTTCTTGCTGCTTCTAAAAATAAAGCTCAACAGGCATAGATATATTAAATGCATTCTATTATGAAACCTATTACAATAATGTACGTTTTAGAATAATAAGGTGCTAGGTGGTATTACTTTGGTTGTAGATCAGTGTGAGTTACGCATTTTGAAGACTGAAAAACAAATAATATTCAATGGTTAATTTATGCGAAATGTAACTTATTTGAGATATTAAAAATTACGCTAAAAGTTAACTTACATCACAATTTGATCTCAAATAAAAGCGGCTTATTGAATATTCAACTATAAAAAAAATGTTTTGTATCGCCAAAGCTCTTCCTGGCGTTTAATTTGAATAAAATATTTTATTTGCAAATACGTCACCGTCGCAGCATTGGATAACTACTTAATTGCTGAAAGACGGACAGACCGTAAAAATGGCCCAACAAATTTCTCTACCGGATTAAAATAGGCACGTTTTGTCGAATATTTGGCTGCACGTGGGGCGAGCGAAAACTATGAAAGCGAGAATGAGGGATCACTGGAACGCGTGTCCAACAAGGACGACAGATATATACAAAACATTCGAGTAGAGAAAAAAAACGCAAAAAAGAGAACAGGATAAAGAGCTGACCGAAAAAATGAAGCAAGAGAGAGAGAGAGAGAGAGAAGCTTGTACCCAACGCGAGCGAGCTAATGGGGAGTATGGTCAAAATTCGGGTAGCGAGTCAGTGGGGGGTGAATCGTCAGAGCGCGCAAAACACAATGCCGCCTCTCAATGGCCCGAAAACGATAACAGAATATAGCGTGCAACAATACTCTACTGCTGCTTCTCTTCTCCATAAATATATAGGGAGAGAGAGAGAGAGAGAGTCCATCGTATTGTCGTTGGTCAGACGCATAATTGGCAGCGCGCGCTCTCACTCTGAGGTTTTTGCAGCTAGGAAAGAAGAAAAAAAAACAGGAGGAAAGTGGAGAAAAAGCAAGTCGGATCACGTACTGCTATATAACGCTGTTCACCCTTCGCGATTCTCTCTTTCTCTCTTTTTTTTTTAGAATTGTTCCGAGCGGCTCGAGTTGTGTGTGTCGGATTAATCGGACATAACAAGCCTACGTAAAGGTTTTGTTTGCAGTCAGTCATTATGTGGATTTATTTTTTTTCCCTATTCGCATTTTTTTCTCTTTTTAGGATATACGGGGAAAGACATTGTTCGACTTTTCTATTTTACAGGGATTAGGAGATTAGTCTCGTTTTAAGTTACTAATTATGTCGATATGAAATGGGATGCTTGAAACGTCGTAATGATCTCTACTCTCGTTTCAGGTTAATACTGGTTTAATAATGGATAAGAGTTCGTATAAACAACCAACTTTATATAGCTATAATTCCAAGGATAGGTAGTTTTGATACCCAAGATTTTAAGAAAATTAAAAATTTTAATTATTTGTAAGTACATTTAATCCTAGTTTTAAAATGAGGAGTCTGTAAAAAGGTAATAGAATTTATGAGAAATAATTTTCCAGAGTTTGTATAATATTTTTTCTGTAAATTAAACTTTTTTAATCTTTGGTTCTTTTAAGCATATTTAAATATCTCAATTACTGTAAATTGATTTATTTATCTACATTACTAATAAATCAGAGGTAATGTAGTATTTTTCAAATTTATCGACAATTTCGCCTCCTTCCTTCCACTCAACGATTTACATCAAACGCGACTCATTTGTTCCTTCCACTACGTTATTTCCTCGTATCCCTTCGTCACATCCTGCCCACCGCATTAATTTCTCCCATAACTATCTTAATTCTTTCCGAGACTAATTCTTGACCATTTCCTAACAGCATTTCTCGTGGAAACTCTATATATATATATATATATATAGACCAGTCGAGTCTTCTCGGTAAAACACAAAGAAAGAGGAAAAGAGAGAAAGAGTGAGGCCAAGACGATCGTTTATTTATGCCATGCATAATCCAGCCATTTGGCATGAGCGCATGATCGCGGCGAATGTATATCCATCAATGGGCTGCGACATTACCGGTTTCATTTTCCTACGTCGCGCAAAGACAGACGCCCGCTCGGCTGTCCGCGCGCGCCTGCAGGAGAGGAGAAAAAAGATATGTACATTCCCATCCGGTCCGAGAGAGACCGAGACAGAGAGAGAGAGAGAGAGAGAGAGAGAGAAGGAGAGAGGATGTAGCGCAATTTTTTACGAAAGAAAAAGAGCCGCGTGTAGGGCAGCGCGAATGCCTTTCCCGGTGCTTAGTCAATCTTTTGTGTCCGGAATATGCGCCGGCCACTGCGCCCGAGAGAGAAATGAGAGAGTGGCCAGAGGCGAGGCTGGACAGTGGGATAGATATAGAAAAAATAAAGGAATCATGCAAATGCGAGGCGATTATCGACTTTTTATTCAACAGTCGGGCCACGGAGAATCGCCCTCTCGATTATTCCGCCTCTTCGAGTTTCACTTTTTTCACTCTCTCTCTCTTTCTATAGTCGCTCGGTCGGGAAGGGTTCCGCCGCATCTTTCGCAATTCTCTTATGAGTTATTAGGTCGCTTTAGCATCTACCCCGGTGCCACTGTGCCTCTCGTCCTGCTCGCCAACTTTGAATAGAGAGTATCAAAAGGCGAGTGTGGCTCTTCTCTCTATCTCTCTCACACTCTCTCTCTCTTTCTCCCTCCCTCTCTCTCTCTCTCGTTTTTTTAACGTTTGCGATTTTCTTGCACTGCCGACGACAGCCGACGTTAGAGGAAAAAATTGAGGCCATTTTTCCTGCTGCTGCTGCTTCCAACTTTGTCAACAGGGACACTAGCTTGTCTAGATTCCAGATACTTCTCTGCCATCTTATAACGGTTTTCATTTTTATAAAACTAACAAGGATTGATCAAAATGCCAGATATGTTTACTTTGTAAGAGACTGACCAAGTGCAGTAATGCAATAAGTGGCATCAATTAAATATCAATTTATCTGAATCAAGAGTGACGGGAAAAAGCAAAGTAGTCTATCAATTACAATGATCGCAAGAGACAGACAGTGTGGAGAGAGAGAGAGAGAGAGAGAGAGAGAGAGAGAGAGAGAGAGAGACTGCATATAGCAACGCCGTTTCTTCAGCTCTCGCGCCAAAATCTAATTCGAGACTTTGAACGCAATTACAGCCTGTCAATTAACCGAGAGGCGCGTGCTGCAAAAAAAGAGGCGACGACGCGCGGGCAAGTGTCTCGTCTTGTCCTGCGATAAAGTCGTTCGCGGAATGAGGCGAATAAAACCCAGTTGCCGTCGAAAGGAGATGGAGTGAGTGAGAGAGAAAAAGAGAAGTAGTAGTCCGTATACCTTTAAGAATGCGATTCTCTTTCAATAAGTAGTCGCCGTTAAGGCTTGGGAGAAGCTTACGGGGAGGCGATAAACGTTTGTTCTTCGCTCTTCTTCTTTTGCTCTATTATTAGCTTTTCTGAAAATCTTTTTCCTAATGATGCTAGCTATTAGTGTATATTAGGCCGATTGAAAACGTGATCATTCAGGCTGAAGAGATCGACGAGGTTTGAGATAAAAGGGTACAGGGATTTGATTAATTAATAGAATAACCACTTGTTAAATTGAATGGGTACATCTGCTATTTAAAAACCTATTATATATGAATAATTTATACTACTTCTTTAAAGTATCAAATAACGCCCGATGTCGATAACATACAAAACACGGATTTTGCCTTTCCATAAGATTTTAACTTTAATTATTTTATTTTATTTTCATTTCATCCCTCAACACTTTTTAATAAATAAAGTTGTATAAATTTGTATAATGTTCTCATTGTTGTACATAAGCTTCTACTTATATACAGATTGTAATAAAATAGTTAGCACCGATTGCACAAAGCAACGAATCTCGTATGGTCCCGCATGACGAGAAGAGTCGAGGCCATCTTTCAGGATTCTTTGTGCCCGCTGACCCCAGAACGGCAGCGGGAGAAGCTCTTGAGTCATTTCTGCAATCGTGCGAGACATTCGGCTTTTTGTGCCGATGTATATACAGGCACACCGATTCACCCACCTATTGTGTGCATCGCGACCGAAGCGCAATATGGTCAGTGTGTGCCGGGCGCCTCTCTTTTTTTTTCTGCTACACGCATATTCCGTTTTTTTTCTTACGTGTTTACGAAAAACGTCCATTGTGCCGACTTTTTTACCCATTTTTTTCTCGGTAGAAAAGGAGACGCTTTATTGCGAGTCAAAGTATGAATGGAATATTGATTAGTTTGCATGATTTTCTGTATTTTTGTGCATCGAGGAAAAACGTTGTACCGGTATTATAGCTTCTGCCGCTTATTGGATGGTAGGGCTCCAGCACAGTTTGCGACTTATGTCGCACATGAAAATTTCATTGTGGCGCAAGGGACCGTTTTGACAAATGCAACCTTTACGCTTGAAATGATAATGCAGAATGATGCGGGCGAATCGCATTAGTCGAGAAATATGAATATTTCCGATTTTTTCGAATGAAATGGTAGACACGATCTTTGCTTGGTTTGAATGACGTAAGTTGCGGATGCAATATTATTTACAAACTAACTATTTTCGCTCGTATTTTTATAGTATGAACTATTTATTCCAAACCGTAGATCACAATAAAAATATAACATTATTTTTTATCAACATTTCCATTCTTTTTTGTCGATTTGAAATACTTTTTATTGGAACTTTAAATAATATTCACGTTTAGTAGATATTACTATTGATTCCTTATTTTGAAAATTCTTACTGTATATATAAACATGATTGTTACGTAAACGAAGATGAACAAAAACGGAAATTGTAAAGGTAAGAGCGCGTAAATGCGCCAACCGAATCGTTTAATAAAGTCGAACCTAATGAATTAATTCAATCGTTCCCTCGATACTGACGTCTACTTAAGCCATGTAAAGTCGTTCGAATCGAGGCCGTCGTGTCGAGTCCCTCCTCGCCAACTGAAAGCCTAACGCCTGCTCGTACAAATTCCAGCGATTTCATTTTGCGACGGCATGGAAATTACGCTCGCTCGGCGATTTGGAGAGGCGTTTTTTCTCCCTCCTTTCTCTCTGGCGTCGAGACTTTAATCCGGCGACTTTCTCGCACGAGATGGGCTCGTTTTGGCGCGAATAAAATCGACGCTAAGGTGTATACTGTCACCGATGCGCGCGTTCGCCGTTTTGTAATTGGACCGTTGGGATGAGTGCGCGCGTGCAAGGGAAGCTCGTGTGTGCGGGTGAGGATAGCGATATAAAAAGAGAGAAAAGCACCGGAGCGCGGGGATGGAAAAGAGTGAGAAATAGCGGTGCTCGTAATGGCTACGACTACGGCGGAATTCGACGAGAGCGGGCGAGCTTTTATTTTATTACGCGAAGGGCGTAGCGGCGATTGGATTGAAAAAATGCGCGGCTCGCAATTGGGAACGGCGCGAGTTTAAATTCTTCGTTGAGCCTTGCTGTAGGCCAAATTAAAGAGTACGACGACTCCTTTATTGCAAACAGCAGTTCTACTGCCTGTGGAATCGATGTAAGCGTTGTTGTTATCATGTATTTAATTGAAAGCTTCAATGTTACTGGCAGAATTATTTCGATCCTATTTATTTTTTTTTTTAGTAGACAGTAGTAGTACACGTGAAATAGTAATCAAAAATCAAAAAGTTTATGACGTGGTTTTTAAAAACGTAGATAGTAGATAATTGGAATTTGTTACAACATAAGAATTTGATAAGCAGCAAGAAGTAATTTAACAGTGACGATTTCATTGAAATATACGTTTATACAAACCATCGGGGTTTTCTTATGTTGATCGACTGAAATCTTCCATTACATATAGGACAAGGTGGTATTAAGTGTTGAAAAGGCAGTTGATATTATTATAAGACAATAGTTTTTGAGTAATGAGTTGCTCTATCTGAATATCTAAAATTTCAGAAACCGATGAGACAATTAGCTCGTTTTGCAGAAATCGATTTTAGCATATAGGTAACTATACTTTAATATTATGTAGACATTACATTCACTTACTGACATCACTATACAAACAAATGAACGGTTTATGTGCAGCAAACCGATCCCAATAAAGTGTACTTTACCGAGACAGCATCGTGCAGTAGAACTTACACGAGTTTTCATAATTTCAGTAGCGATCATAGCGTGCGTAGCGTTAATTGATTGTAACTCGCGTTCGATGCTATCTACCTCCTGCGGGGCGCCGAGCAAATCGTCGCTGAACGTGAATAATTAAATCGAGCGGCAATCGGAGAACTTCCCACGTCAGCTGGTACGTGCCCCGGTCTCTGCTCATCTTTTTACTATCAGATAGTGAGTCGCGTGCCAGTCATGTACTCACGCGCATAATGACGCGCCGCACCGCGGGAGATAATATGCTAACGAAATACGTGAGCGGTTTAATGTTATGTGTGAATCTCGCTGGATATGAATTCTCTCCCCGACAAAGTGACTAATACTTCCGAAATTTTTACCCCCGAGAAATTTCCGACTTTATGAAATGGGCTCGTATAACATTCTATTAGCTTTTAAATTATTAATGTTTATTGTAATGCAGTTTTTGCATGACAATATCATTTAGTTTTTCTGGATTTAGGAATGGTAGTGACAATAAATTACTCTCGTCTCGAGTGGAAATATCCATAAATTATATTTAGGATTAAAATTGAAACAATTGTTTTGATAAAGTTATTAATATTTTAAAATGTAAACTTTCTCTCTTAAAAGTATTAATAGTATTAAATAAATACGAACAAAAGGGAATACAATAAATAAATTTTAAAGATCAAAAATAAACTATGTATGATCGTGTAAAGGGTTACTTTAATCGATAGTTATACGGCTTATTGTAATTATCAGCATTACTTGAAAGCTCTATATGGTAGAATAAACCTCTATACCGAGGTTCAAAATGCTTAATAAAAGCGTAAAAGCTATAATTACAATTGAGTGATAATTATACCTATAGGAATATAGAATAAACTATCTGCTTGTATTTCTACTCACTAAGATACAAATATAACCCGTAATATAATCTCTGTATAATTACAAGAATTAAAAAGAAATTAAAACAAATTAATAGAGTAGGTGATAAATCAATGCTATGATTTTTGTAATATTATGAAATAAACCAATAGGGATTTTAATAAGCTAATTAACGACTTGAAATTCACAAGGAATAATAAGCCGCGAACAATTCATCGCTTTGCGTTACCAACCGGAGACGCGCGTAAGAGGACTGAAAGGGATAAATAACTTTGGCGCAGGGAATAAGGACGCAAGTCGAGCTTTCGCCGAGGAAAAAGGCAGAGAAGAGAGACAGACGCTCGTAAAAGAGTCCGCTCGGTCGCAATAATTAGTTTCGCCCGAATGCCCAGCTACTGCGGCGCTTTTAATTGTTACCATTAAAATGCTGAGCCGCCGGCAGTCGTGCGCGAAAAAGAAACCTGCTACTCCCGCTGGTAATGGAGACAGATAAAACGAGCCAACCTTCCCCCCATACCCGTTTTGATCGAAAGATGCGCCCATAATCTCTCATTCTCTCGGTCTCTCCTAGATGAGCTTTCCCACTTCGTTATCATTGCTGCTTTCATGGCCTGTATATTTTTTTGCACGCTGTTTATTGTCGCGGTCTGTTTTATTTTTATGAAATGCCAAATGCAAGATTTTGGATGCGAATTATTTGAGCTTCGTTTATTGAAAATGTACTGTACGATTTGTACCAGAACTCTCAAATACAGCTGACTAACACTTATTTGTATTTGAGAGTGCTAGTATAAATATGATATTTATTTTTAAATATAAATTTATTAAAAATCTTATTTGAAAAGCTTAAAGGAATTCCACTATCAATTACTGAAATTTATATATAACAGTGGGGCAATATTGATTCCTCTTATTAACAACTGTGTACAATTAAGCTTTTTAAGTAGCTATCTATTTTCCACTGATATTAATAGCGTAAAATAGTATGAAGCAATAGTGCGCATCGTCAAATATCACTAAACTCAAACGCATGGCTTGAAATCGATCATCTAAAAGATCAGTTCACTCGCTGCTCAACCATCCGTAGTACAAGTTTTCAGTCGTTCTATCAAGATGAGACCTCCCATGGTTTCTTTTTTTTTTTTGTATAAAGGCTATACTCGTTCCATCACAAACTTCTATCAGCGAGAGAAATTTTTCTCGGTTATTCAACCGAAACTTTTGCCATTGTTACTAAAATTTTGGGCTGTTTGTTAATGCAGTTGCCAGTAAATGTGTATATATATATATATACACACATTTTTCATTAACAGTAATATTGCAAGGAAACAAATAAAAAAATTGAAACAAATGGAAACAAAAGGTGTCCGTTGTAGATTTTTTTCAATTAATAATGAGAGAAAGAAATTTGACAAATACTACGTGGTTCAGTAACAGTTTACAGCAAAAAGTCAAATAATTTTTATATAATGATAAAGTAGAAAAGAAAAATTTGTTATTTCGTATCTTTGAAAATCACCTTTATTCGACAAATTCAGATTGGACTACCTGGATAATCCAGCTAAAACAAGGATAGCGACAGTTGAATGCACTTGAACCATGAGTTTTCTCGGGGTCAAACGCACAGGCGCATAACGCAAAGCGCGCGCGCGCACGTCGTTCAAAGAAGCGAGAGATATAAATCAGCGCGACGTTACATTGGCTCTTCGCGCACATAGAAAACACAGCTACTTCTGAATCCATTAGGGCATCACTCAGGCTTCGCGTCCAACCGCAGCCTATACACACACTGCACACACATACCTTCCAGGCTCTTTTCCTTCTTTCACTGTACGCCTGGACCATGAGGCATGGCTCACGGCTCGGGTATGCGCTATTGTGTACCAGGAGATCGTACGAAAAAAGAAAATACGTGTGTGTCTAGCTCTGCTCCGGTCGATTTGGAAAAATTTCACCGCGATAACGATCGGACGCATGCTCACGATTTGTGTATGTGTATTTGTGTAATGATAATGAGCCGCCGCATTCTCGAGCGATGCGTGTGTATATGAGCCATATAGACTCCTTTCAAGCGGAATCAATTTTTTCCTACGAGCTGCGCTGCAGCTGCGTTTTGTGTGTTTTCACGCCAAGGAAATATTCTTCGAGGGCCTGAGATCGCTATTGTCGGGCCTGTACACACACACACACACACACGCACACACACACATATATATATAATACACTATGACGTGTATGGGGAACTGGACGATGGCTATTGTCAAACACGAATTTGAGCTTATTAATTCGATTCCTGTTATACTGGGATGAGTCAGGAGCATCGGTTCAATGCGATCATAATAATGACGATATGAACTGTTGGATTGCTATTCTACCGTATTTCCTTTATAATTGGAATCTGATTTATCGTGAATATATGAATTTTCTTGATTTATTTGCCTACAACATAATTTGACATATTTCAATATTGTAAAAATATTTTTTAATAGATAGTTTTAAAATCACAATAAGAAAATTATTCAGAATTATTAGTTTGCAATTAAATTCGTAATAATCAATTTTGTAGATTAAAACCTAATTTTTAATTGCATACAAAATTTTGCGAATATTATGTAACGTAATCATACCTAATTAGTAATTACAGCACCATGTAATACTCAGTCCGTTTGTCTTGTTGATCTCTACAAATACCATGCAAAAGCAAGCCCGGAATACGTTCGTATTTACATATTAAAGCCATTTATACCATTATGTCCAACATCAATATCACTAATTTTGTTTATCCAATATATATAATTAATTTTGCAGATTTTCATCAATGTTTCATAATTTAAACGCGTTTGTAAACATTTAATTTAAAATGTGTTTAAATTATGACAAGCTATTACAACGCGAAAAATCGAACGAAACGCCTGATGGCCACTGACCTTTCCCCCTACATTCATTATAAAAAGAAGAAGAAGACGACGATGCTCATTCTCTTTCGCAGTCATACTTGTATTAGGAGTGCCCTCTCGCCTTCTTTTTTCACGAATAGTTCGTGAAAGATATTGGGATTGAGGGAGGCGAAAAAAAGGGAGGCTCGCATCAGAGGCTCTGACTGATCGTCGACCATTCGTTCGAAAAATTCCCATGGTCGGGACACGACGATGTTGTTCCTTCCTTTTTTTCCTCGCCTTCGAGGTTTTCGACTCGAGTGCCGACGACATGTGAAGCAGCTCCTTACACATATACATATACGTATACATACAGAGTTGGACGTCAAAATGCACGCAGAGCGGTGGAGATTCTTTGTCACGAGGTGATTCAACCTGCCCTGGAATCGGGTCACGTGACAATGGATCGATTTAGTACACTTGTGCTGTAACTGCGAGGAGCTCGTCTCTGTGTCTTCGGTGTATAGTGTATAGGATCTCATCTCGATCGAACGACCGCTGGTTCTAAGCTCTTGGTATAATGCAAGTGTGTTCCTTCCATTCATGCGGTATAATGGATTATATAATATAAGAAGGATAGGCCCCCATTGATTCTCAAATGGGAGATGTTTATTTAGCGCATGTGAGGGGAGACGCGTCGTCGTCGTCGTATCTCGCCTACATGCGCACATATACCGAGGATTTATAGGCGTTTTTCTTTTCTTCATCGAGCCTTCGAAACAGGGATTAAGGTTTTTTTCTTTCTCGCCTTTTTGTTCTCTAATGGATGCGTGTTGTGAAAAGTGTGAACTATAATAAATTCGCCGACGATGGTTTGTCGATTTGGATTAGGTTGGAATATTGAATGGGGATGTTAATGAAATTGCAACAGAAATATCATTTTTTAAATATTCAGTATAAAATAAAAAACCGCTGCTAATTCATTTAGGTTCCACAAACTTAATTATTTATTCCAATATATATATATATATTTTTTATCATCCTTCTTTATTCAAAACTAAAGTGTAAGGATAAATTTTTTTTAAAATAAAATGGGATAAAGAGAAAATAATACATTTATTCATAAAATATCTTAAACTAATGCAATATTTATAATAATATAAAATCATTTTTTTTGTAGTATTAAACATAGTATTATTATTAAATATAGCATGATTTAGAATATTAGAATTTAGAATATT
>UELU01139296.1:113849-138465 GCA_900490025.1 Megastigmus dorsalis | reverse complement strand
TCGATTTGGATTAGGTTGGAATATTGAATGGGGATGTTAATGAAATTGCAACAGAAATATCATTTTTTAAATATTCAGTATACAATAAAAAACCGCTGCTAATTCATTTAGGTTCCACAAACTTAATTATTTATTCCAATATATATATATATAATTTATTCATAAATTTTATTATAATTAATAATTTTAAAATTTCAAATATATTCTATAAATTTTTTATCATCCTTCTTTATTCAAAACTAAGGTGAAAGGATAAAATTTTTTTTAAATAAAATGGGATAAAGAGAAAATAATACATTTATTCATAAAATATCTTAAACTAATGCAATATTTATAATAATATAAAATCATTTTTTTTGTAGTATTAAACATAGTATTATTATTAAATATAGCATGATTTAGAATATTAGAATTTAGAATATTGTTGTGTCCATTATAATTATAATGGCCCAATATGCCTCTAATATGATTGTAGAACCGATCAAGTATTTTATCATTTCTTAAATAATCAGTAGTGATCAAGTTGCAAAATTTTTCTAGTGAATAGCTTCTATTCGTGGAGTCTAAAGTATAAGTCTAAGTAACATCCTTTATGTCTCTCTTACTATCTACCTACACAGCGTCATCATTCCCAAGTATCCACGCTGAGGCGCTACCGCGCCATCCACTACCTCTCTCTCACCCATACGCACGACATCACTACTCCCAAGAACCCACGCGTTGTCCGCTCGGGGACCCACACGGATGGACCATCAGCTGATCACCCGAGTGGCGGTAATTTTTTCCTATATTCCTCCGGCGATGGTCACCAAAGTCGCCGTTTTTTCTACTTTCAAGTCTTGAGTCTTTTACTCACCTATCATATAATATGTTTACGTACCTACTTATCATTCAATACGTTCCGTACATTAGCCATGCCTAATATGGGGAAAAAAACACAGATCAAGACAGACCTCTGATATTGTCCCGTAGAACCTACAGATACATATAATAAGAATGTCTATATGAATATATGCTATTCGGACACTTAATTTTGTAAGGACTCGCAATTGAGTATAATACCATAATGGTATCCCCTTTATAATATATACAATCCAATTCTGTGTAAAGACACAATGACGATAAATATTTAATAAAAATAATAAAAATTAGTAGTATGCGACATATTAAAAACAAAGTACCCGCGAAAGGATTGAAAAATATGATGTTGATTTTTATAAAATGAATTATTAATTCACAAATTTAATGTTATGTACTTTTAAATGCCTGTAAATAATGAATGCTTTTTTTTACAGTTAAGCATCTTCTAGACGTTTATTCATCATTTCAATTTAACTGTGAAGAATAATTCATTTCTCGCGCTTTTCTCCCTCAGGACCGACCAGTAGTCAAGGCAAAGATAATTAATTTTTTTGCACTCTCTCCCTACCTCTCTCGTGATTTATGACCGAATGAATAAATTAACACTTCGAAATACCTGGCACTTCGCCGTATTAAAAGAAAACAATGGAAGCGAATGCAAATAATCCGAAGAAACAAACAAAGACAGAAATAACAGCGAACGCATCTTCAACAGAAAGAGAAATTTTTCTATTACAAAGATCGCTGCTCTACAGCGAACTCGGAGAGAAGCGAGTGTACGTGAAATATTGGACTGACAATAAATTGCATTTATCCTCCGAAAAAAAAAAAAAAAAAAAAGAATTCCCTTTGACCTCCTCATCGCAAAAAGAAAAATCCTGACTCACAGGTATACACCGTAATGTACATATACATTCCTCGTGACAAAAGTTCATAACTTACGTGACATACGCACACGTATGTTACTCGGTTCTCTCCATAACGTACTTTTTCGCCTCTTTTTCTCATTGCCTGGCGGGCGCGAGCTCCGCTGTGTATACCGGGAAGTCGGCGCGATAAACTTGCGCGAATTACGAGCGACTTCGCGGTCACCTCGATACGTTACAAAAATTTTCAGCTTCGCAAAGAGCCATTTCGGTGTGGGGGCCGCGGGCCAAAGTACTCTCTCTCTCTCTCTCTCTCTCTCTCTGTCTGCGTGCTTTATTATTTCTTCTCGACTTTGAAGTCGATGAAACTCTATGGCGTTGGCGAAAAGAAATATCTGCACCCGTGCGTGGTTTTTAGGAGGTGCGCTAACTTGAAATTTACATTCCTTGGCTCGATGCTTCGAAGGTGCGCGGTGACTTCCTTTTTTTTTTGGATGATGAATAGACTGGGGAGCGATGATTTTTGTTGTCGTTCTTTTGGGTTCGCTTCTTCTTGGCTCAAAGGCCTTTGTGCGTCTGCAGAAAAATAAATTTGCTCTGTGGTGGCATAAATTTTGCGGGATTATAGAGAAACAGGTTAGGAGAGAGGTTCACTTATTCAAAGTATTAATACTACTACATTCTTTTCTAAATATAATTATGTTCAAATAGTATTGCTGCCTCAAAGAGCAGTGTTGTGTTGGAGAAAAATTTTTTTTTTGAACATCATTGGACAAAAAAGGACTATTTTTAAGAAAAAAAATTTCCGTGCTGTGTGTGTACATGTATATACATGTTAAACATACTGATTCATAGCAAACAATCAAAATATTATTTATAAAAAATGACGGATTCGATGTCAATTTAAATAATCATCAGCATAAAACACAAGATAAATAAAAATTTTATTTCCTGTCACAAATCCACCAAAACTACACTTTCTATTCGATTAACTATAATATCAGGATCATATCGGCGTGGAAGCAGCGCAGGCGCGAAAACAGAATTTCGCCCCCATTAAATAAAAGGAAAAAAAGGAGCATAAAAGCAGTGCATATACATAACTCAAGAACGAGCGGCGCGTCTCACTTTGACAGGCTCTCAAATCGACAATCGATCATTCTCCACTGGCACTTGGTTCGCGGGGACGGCATTCGAGGGTGAAAACTGCGCTTACAGTTTTTCCCCTTCTCTTTTTGTTTCTCTCTTTCTCTCTTCACGCCAGGCAGATCGTAGAGTCGGAAAAAAAACGCGTATTTACGATTTCTCGCCCAGATAATATCCGTAGAGGAGTCTTGAGCCCACGAGGGAGTCAAACAAGGAAGAACTGAGACAGACTTTCTTTTCTTATCTCAAAGGCTGTGCTCTGTCGCTTTTTTCCGATTCAGTTAGCGAGGATGCCGAGGTGTGCACGTACACGCGAAACCAATGGTGTGACAAAAAAGGCGTTGTGGTTTACCCTAGAGCGACACCGATAATAAGTCGATGAAACGTGTTACTTATTGAAATATACATATCCAGTTTACGTACGGTATATTTTGTAGAAAATTTTTCGTTTAATTGAAGATAGAGCGATAAAATGATATTTAGCTCAATGTGAATTACTGGATGCTTTAATTATTTATCTTAGTTAATTATTCACCTGAAAAATTCCTTTTATTACGTAAGCTTTAAGGAATGCCAAAACTCAAAACCAAACGTTGAAGTTAAAATTTAGCGCTTCAAATTGCATATCAAATGTTAATTTTCATTTGTTTAATAATTACTGTACTAATGTGAATGCCCATTTAACTGTAATCAAGGTAACGAGGTGATCGGGCCCGAAATTCAGTTGATTTGTAAAATCACTCATATCAATCATGAATTTATAACAAAGAAGGTTAGTGCCATAAGGAACGACGACAGGCAAACTGCAAGTCAGGCGATTCGAAAAATACCGATGAAAATGGCAGTATCCTCGATAATGGACAGAAAGGGAATCAGGAGTGACAAGGACTGAAAGTGCAGAGGGCAGAGAAGAGGCAGAAAACGAAACGTTATATACGTAATATTTCGAAGCGAAAGAAGGAAAGAAAGTGACTTCTTTCACGAAACTATAACGCACGAGAGTTGTAAGCTCATAAATTTGGGCGCGCGGCGTGATTGGCAAAACGAGTACTACCTGCGCACACAGGCAAATAATGGAAGCTATTCATCTCAATTCCAACGTTCTGACGTACATCGTAGCACGAGTCTGCCGGCGAGTCTGGTCCGATGCTGTCCGACAGACGAAAGAAAATGAGAAAAGAGTTACAGTCGCGAAAGGGAGAAATAGCGAGAGAGGGCCAAATGCACCGGAGAGACCAGCGCATACAGACTCTCCTGCTACTGTGTTTGAGCCCTTTTCCAGGTTCTCCCGTGACGTTTTTACAGAGCGTTTGCTGAAATGTATTGCCGCGCTCAATGGGCTACGATTGCAGTCAGCCAAAGCAAAACCGAGAAAAATGTCGCAAAGCTTAAAAAGTGCAAAAGTTATGGTAGACTATTCGCAAATTGTTCTCATTGATTTTTAATTAATTGGGGTACGTTGCATTATAAAATTGTCGTTATAAAATAATTAAATGTTACAATGTCCAGATTATTCTTGAAAACGAACGATAATCTTCGATGCCACGTACGTAAAAATATTTAAGGTTTACGAGGTGTAGACATCTCTCATATTCTCTAAATTACCAATAAAAATTTACATAAATTTCCAGATAACTGTTAAACTTCTGTGTCCTCCTACATCGTGTAACACGAATCCTGAATTGTCTAAAATTCACTTGGCTTAATAACGTTTTCCCATTGTGGCGACTTCTCCTCAACTGCATGAAATTGATCTTCCTAAAACAAGTGCAGTGCGCATCACTTTTGCTGGAGAAAGTTTTGAGCTAACAAAATATACCTATATATTTACGCAAGCGTCTAGAGGAATTCCTCCTCGGAATTTTATGCAAAGGAATTGTGCAAACATCTTACATATTTCTCCGGGCAATAGCAACAACAGCGGTGTCTCTTTCGCTTCATCCCTCGTGCAATCTCTTTCTCTCTCTCTTTCTCTCTCGCTATGTGTATGTATACTCAAATGCTGAAAGTCGCGAAAACTTGCGTAATCCCATCGCTGGGGTAGGAGGCTTAGATTCACCGGATGAAATTGAATTAGAAAAGTTTTTCGTTTCTAACGCTTGCTTTAACAGCTATTCCAATGGTCTGACGAATCGTCCGGAAAACTTTAGGGCAAAGCTTTTGGATTTGCTCTCATTTGCATATTTGAAATATTGGAAAATTCTTCTGATTGCAAAGTTTGTTCAATATTATACTCTATTGATGGCAAATTTGAAAAATGTTGTTGTTCAAAGGATGAAACAAATTAATAAATAGAATAAGTAATAATTGAGAAAGAAAATTTTACATTATTGAAAAAACATTTTGAAAAACATCAATATTAGAATCAATATTTGCATGCCTCAAGAAAGTAACGACAAATGAAACTTTAAGCTGTATAATTTATCTTTTACAGATATGTTTACTTCTTATGCATCTTTTTTTGTAAAATTTAAGAGTCCATCAGAAAAATTAATTAAGCAAAAAAATTCACGATTATGCAGCATTCAGGAGAACAATAAAAGCCGGTCGGAGAGCGTAAAAATTTTCATGCAAATGGTCTGCGATAAGCCTTTGGCTGATATATATATATATACAAATAGAATTCTTTCAACGATTAGCCCGAAGAGGTGCAGAGGCCACAGTCTCTCTCTCTCTCTCTCTTTCTCTCGCTACGCGAACCGCTACAATTACGAACAGGCGCTCCGTGCGCACGTACAGTGCGAAGCATAAACCGGGACATAAAGCTACTGCACGCACACACTAGCGAAGCGCATAAAGCATAAAATATGAAATGCAACGCCTCGGTGACAGATGCCGTTTATTGGCGGCCAGAGCGACGCGTGAGTGTGTATATATGCGCGGACTGTCGCCCGCACGCCACGTTCACCTACTTGCAAGGTGCAATTCGCAGGGCTATTTAATAATCGACCAAATTACTTGCGGACTGCTTGTGTTACGTCCATAGCTGTGCAATTGTCCTTGCTTGGAAATTGTTCCGTAGGAAATTATTTGTGTAAGTATATCCTAATATTTATTGTTAATTGTCTTAATTTGAGTTGAGAGTGGTCTGAATCGCTGATTCTCTGAAATAAATTATATATGTACACCGTTCAAAAAAGTTATTTAAACTTCGAGTAACTGCGACTGAGTTTAAAAACGGTGTGAACGAGTTTCTAGGTGTTTTTCTGAGCTAAATATTTTTTCTTCTGCATCGCGCTCAGAACATAGATTCACTTTTCCCTTCCGATAAAACTTGTGACTTGTGTCAGTGGGTATGACGTCCGTTTATACATCGATGGTCGTTGAATGAAAACAACATTGTAAATCTTTTAACTATACCTTTCTATGTCATCCTACTGAATTGGAAACGTTAGGTAAACACGATATTTTTTACGCTTTCGGTAAACCTTTGAGCTCTGCATTACACTATTTACAGAAAATACAAAAGAATAATGCTAATTTTTAAATATAATTTTAGATCTTGTAACTAATTGATAGAAAGAATTCTTCGATAAAAAAAGTAAAGTTTAATGTTTTAAAAGATTGGCCTCTACACTCTGCCTTATTTCGGATAAAATGTGAAAGTATGGTAAATTCTGAACCGAATTCAAGATGGCAGAACAATATGGCGGTTCGAAATAAAAATTTAAAGAAGGCTTCTTGGATAGCGGTGAATTAGTATATTAGAATTAGTACTTATTTTTTTTTTTAAATATTCGTGATTGTGGATTCTATATGGCGGCCGGAAAATGAGAATAATTAATGTATTTCTATATTTTGGGAGGAAATCCTCAAAGTAATTAATTTTTCCACTTTGAAATTTTCACAACAAAAGTATTGAGAATAAAATACAATATTTAGCGATAAAAATAGTTTTTGAATAAAATTGTTTCCCAATAAAATTTCGCCAACAAAGGCAATAACACTGCCTAGAGAATTGATTTCATCTACAAGCCATCCCACCTGTTTTTTTTTTTTTTTTTCAATGAAAATACATATTTAAATCAAATTCAAAACGATGAAAGATTGAGCCTTCCAGAGAACTGAAGAATAAAAAGGAAGAAGCAGGGCATTAAAAAAAAGGAATTCCCAACAAGAGGCAGGGTACGCAAACGGAAAAAAGAGGAGAGAAGGTGAAAGAAACAGAAGAATGAGAGAAAGAGAGTTAATCAGAGCGCGAGCCCTTCGGTCGTAAAAAAATTTTAATACTCCATCGTGACGGGCGGCCGCCAACGCCGCGTGCTCTATTCTCTTCCTGTAACCAGTTTTGCCTTTACAGCTACATCTCGTTCGCGCGCCGCTGAATCTGACCTTTTGTCGCGAGCGCGTGAAAAGGGTTATATACGCACAGCTCGCTATCTCGCTCCGCTTCGGCACTTGCAGCCCTTTTCATTGCATTTTTTATCGATGTAATTTTGCGCGCCCGCGTACTGCTGCTGCTGCTGCGGCTGTTTTTTTTTTGGTAGCGGCGCGACAATTCACGCCTCGCAGGCGCGATTTTCAAGCGCGAAATGGACGCGGGCACGCGAAAATTGCAAAACTCGGTGAGTTGGTGTAAAAGGTGGGAGGGGCGTGGCGATGGAGAAGCATGGAGCGCGGTTCGTTGTAACGGGCGCGACGAGCTTTGTAACCCGGTGATTAATAATTTCGTCGGGCAAAGCGAGACCGACACCCGACGTCCTTTGGACACCTTTTGCGTCTGCGCTTTTTCGGAGAATGCAATTAATGCGTATTGCTAGTTTTTTTTTCGGCAAAAGCTATTTTTACGCGCGCGCGTACGAAAATAATTATTTTGTAAATAGAATTCACTGCGTGTAACGCTGGTGTGTTTTCGGAATTAATTGAAACCCTGATGACGACCATTTTTATTATAAAAATTTTACTCCGTGTATGTAATTATTTAAATATGTCATACAAAAATTTAAAAATAGTGTTTGAAAACAAAAAAGTTTTAATAATAAAAAATTTCAAGCTCTTCAAATTAGAAAAAATACTGTAACAGCAGCTGAATAAACAGGAAATAATTTACGCGAAAAATTCCAAAAATGCATGACCTCGGGAAAATTGCATTGCACCCGTCTGTGTCCATGTAAAACGAAATCAGTGCGGTGTTACCCAGTCGCCCTGTAACTCTCGTAATTAATAATTTCTCAATAGCGAGGTAGCGTCCCGGAAATTTTCACGCGTCAGCCGCCTACCCTATCGGGAAAAAAGCACCACTCAACGCCGGCAATTAAAATAAAAAAAAAAGAGAGAGAGAGAGAAGACTGTGCATTTCGATTCGCTGTCGGGTGAAACAAAAGAGAGAGAGAGAGAGAGAGAGAGAGAGAGAAAGAGAGAAAGCTTGAGTGCAGCGTGTAGTGAATGAACAAAAAGGGGTAAATATACCAAATACGTTGCTCGGCCGAGTTCGAAGCTTTTTTCATTTCCATCGAGTGTGATCGAAACGAATTCTCAATTAAACGCGAGCTCTATATACAGGAAACTTCGGACCGCGGCGCGAGTCCGAGAGGCCGAGTATGATGGCAAAACCAGATTCAAAATTTATGCCGCGGAAATCTCGAAAAATGCGAGTGTAGGATTTTTTCCGTCCCCCTTTTTTTTGCGCTTATTCCCCTTTTTTCCGAGCACGAAAAGGTTTTATTGCGTTGGATTCTGTCAAAATTTAAGCTCGGGGCAAATAGTTCAACGATATTGTTTCATTTTTTTCTGCACAGCTTTGGTTACTGCGCTATATTTGCAAAAGCAATGTCATAGCAATAATTTTACGTATGTATATATTTCTGTATATTGCCCTTTTATATTTAATAAAAAAATTGGTGGAACATCGATTAAAAAAAAGTAGCTCATCCATTGTTGCGGGTACGAAAAAGACAATCATCATTCCGAGACCTTTATCGGTAAAACAAAACATTTTTCAGTAGCATCGATAAAAATCACAAACACCTCGTCCCAGAATGTTTACAGAATATCATATCAACTAAACAAGCGCATCCACGACAAGGAAGGATCGGCAGGATGATAAAAAGGACAGAGTGTCGGGAAGAAACAAAAATCTATCCACGATGTATATATATCACTCAGTATGCATAGACGCACGCACACCCGCATATGTTGGATTGCGACAAGCCCGATGCAACAGAGCGGCCATCAACCATTGTGATGCCATTGAAAAGCCGATGCCGGCATCTCGCCGGATTATCGCGGGATTTGGTGCGCGGTCACGCTCGCGTTATGTGTGTATATACGTATCCACCTGCGACGAATTTTTTTCCTCCCCGTCGTCGAACAGACACTTGGCACTTTGCGTTCGTGCCTCGACCGCGGCTCGATTACTTTGCGCTTAATGGCGAGCCGCTGTGACACAACTCGGGTCCACTGTACCGTTGCATGCGTAACGATTTTCGAGGACAGCCTAGGATTAAGGTTGACGATCTTAAAAGACAATTATATCGTGTATTGTCATTGATGATTTCGTCAACTCTACTCTACTTTTAAACAGTATTATTAACGGCAATTTCTACATTCAAGCTCTCCATATACATACAGAACACAAGCGTTATTCGATTCGATTTTTTGATTTAGTAAATATGCTATTAATATTGGGAAATTAATTCAGCTAATACGAAACCAAAAACATTGCCCTATAAGAATTCGGAATAATCGAATGTTGGAATTAAATATCTCAGCGGAAAAACGCGCGACAGATATCCTGAGAAAGAAAATGCAGCGATAGCTGCCCGGGCAGAGCTCCCAAATGTCGTGTAAAAATTCTCAATTTGAGATCTAATCAGCGACGGAGCTCTATGGAGTGATTGTAAACAAAGCACATGTAATATTTTACATGCTGTCCGATCAACTGTAGACCTCTAAAGGTTGTTTTATATACATATGATTTAATTTGAATTATTATATTTCTAAATTTGACACGCTAAATAAAGAATTCGTAAGTTTTCTTTTCAGGTACAATACAATATAATAAAAGATAATATAGGGCTAAACAATTGTAGAATTTATTTTGTATTGGAAAAGAAATTTTCCTATTCAAATATGTAAATAACTGCTTGTATTAACCAGAGTATCGATTTCTATTTAGACTGAAATGTTCTAGAAAATATATTTGTTGTGTATGCATATAACATTTATTGAGTTGGTATAGAAACTCAGTACTAAGGCAACCAACTGACCGTCACAATAAAAATACTTAAAATAACAACTGATTTGACTAAAAGAACGATCATATCAAAATGAATTTGAAAGAGTGTTTAATATATATCTTCATATTAATTATGTGTGTTTTGGGGTGCAGAGAAATAAAAATAGATGGTAATCTTGCTGTTGAAACAATTAAGGACCGTATATTTGATGTATCTGTAAGTATCAATAATTAAAAGTCAAGCAAATTATTCTACATAATATTTATAACGATTCATAATTTAAGGAAACCATCATTGAAAATTGTTTTAAAAATACTGGGAATACATATAGCGTCATGCTCAGTGATCAGAGCGAAAATCAATTTACAGTTTTAAAAACATCATATACTTCATTTAACCACTAAATTTAATTGATATTCATGATAGCAAAGTTTTTAAAAATAATCGAAGGTTCAAAGAAATTTATAAATTTAATGAAACAATCGTCAGAAGGAAAAATTATCTCGTAAAAAACATGATCATTATTACTTCAAATAACATAAATCTTTCAGTTGCGTTAAATGATTTTAGAAATTCTATTTGGTGGAATCATGAAGCACAGGTTTTGATAGTCAATACAAGCGTTGAACACAGTTGCCAACATGCACGACCTGTTTTAAAAACTGTGTGGTCTTTCAATATTTTATCGGCAATATATTTATGCCGTAATTTATCGAATCAAATAATATTGTATACGTTCAATCCATACTCACAGTGGAGTACAGATTATTGGAACATCCAGTTCACTACGTATTCAAATTCACACTGGACGTTGCTTAAACATCCATTTAGTAAATCTTTACTTAATAAGTGTAAGTACTTACTAATATGAAGTTCAGAGAATTATAGGTTTTAATATCAGATCGCTATGTATAACTTATTGTTTTTATATAAAATTATATATAAGTTAAAATCTCTAATATCGGTATATGACATACTCTTAATATATGTATATATTTATTAGTTCCAATTAAGGGAATGTCATGTACTGATATGGTTGATTAAAACTTTATCAAATAAAATTTACACATAATGCAAATATCGATCTGGAGATATCTGCGTTTAAATGATAATAATGTGAAACTAGATAAAAAATTGCGTTCACTCAAAAATTCACTAAATTAAATGTGAATTTCTAAAATGTCGATAAGTATGAGATTCAAATAAGATTTTCTCATCCCTTTAATTTATTGTTACAGCTGGTTTCCACTGTGCTAATTTATTTTTTGATAAGGGAAAACATTTAAATGGATATAATCTCAGGACAGTATTGCTGTATGAGAGAAGCCCTTTTCGATTTGACAAAACCAAAAATGGTTACAACAAGTTCGTAGGAATAATTCACGACATTTTTCGAGTGATTTTAAAGCACATAAATGCAACTACTACAGTAAAATCGTCATCTGTGGGCTACTTTGATACAAAGAACCAATCACAATCCATGTATAAAGATGTACTTACTGGTGATGTAGATTATATGTCGCACCTAATTTTTCCATTAGATTTGTGGCGAATACATACGTATCCTTACTTCGTATCTAGTGTTAAAGTTGTTGCAGTTAAATTTCAAATGCGTTACTTGATAATAAATGTAGTTCCGTTCAAGATTTGGCTACTAGTAATCGGAGTGTCACTTGTATCAATATTTCTTTTAAAATGTTTTCTGCGAGTATCTATGGCAGAAGCTATTTTAGAATATATCAGAATATTTGTAATCGTTTCAAGTCGTAGACAACCTCAAAATTACTGCAAAAAAGTTATTTTTATAAGCGTGGTTTTGGTTAGCTGGACAACTAATTGTTTATTACAAAGTCGCTTGACTGCAAACAATGCTGTCCTTGACTTTCATCCAAAAATAGACACGTTATATGATTTAATAAATTCTAACCTAACAGTTGTTGGTTATCTTCCATTAAGAGATTTAGTATTTACCGATATGGTTCAAAATCAGTTTCTTGCGAGTTCTAATTATACAGATTGTATTCAACGTCTTTTAAATAGAGAAAAAATTGCTTGTTTAATTCCTAAGGATCGTCTTAGATTTTATACGTACGAAAGTCAAATAATTCATATTTCGAGAAAAAACATGATCGAAGGAAGTATATCATTCATGGTAACTGAAGATTGGCCACTTTTTTATAAAATCAACTGGATTATATCACGTCTGAGTTCAAATGGACTTATAAATTTATTTTATAATCGCGAGAAACGGTATTACAAAAGAAGCTTGAAAAACAGTCGTATTGAAATCAAAGTTCGTATGAATGATGCAATGATTGGTTTCTACTTTTTAATAAGTTCGTGGATAATATCGATTATTGTAATATTTCTAGAAATTTGCATTTACAGAATGTAATAATAGCATTGAAAAATAATGAGTATATAACTTGGAAATGTTTGCTTCCTTTATGAAGAAAGTTTTATAACGATGCACTTTTACTTGTCTTAAAGATGGTTATTTATCTATAAATTTTTATACGATTTCAATCTTATTTACATCAACGTTCTATGTTTTGAAAATATGAATTATTACGAAAATCATCAAGGTACGCTATACAAAAACAAAAATTGATTTTTCAACTCTTTTAAATTTTGTCGAAGAAATTTACATTCTTTCCAACTTTACAAGCATAATAAATAAGCTAAATAAATTTAATTAGTTTTGACAAAATGATGGTTCGTTGAGATTAATTAAATTCTACCCTGGAAAGGCTGCTTAAAAACAATCGATTTTTTTTTCGTGCTTGTGTGCGTAAAAATTTGTAATGGTTTTGTCAGCTATTTTAAAAGGAAAACCAATATCCTTCAAATATATTGTTTGTTTCGAATGTTGAAAAATACATAAAGTATATTTTAAAATGTTGCTTTCAAAATTAAATTGCTTGGGGAATCGCACACCAAAATTATTGTCCTTACCATTGCAATAATGAGTACCTCAAGGTATACTGTGTCATTGTTTCTTTCGGTACGTACGGTACTTACTTTCAACGCTTGCGCAATTGTCACTTGGCTAATACAAAAGTACAGAATTTTGGACTGAATCACTTAAAGTCTCAGATATTAGATTCGCATTTGACGCAGCGGCTCTGTTTATAAGGGAAGCTGCAATGACAAGTTATCTTGAGCGTAGATTAAAAATAATTTTTAATTTATAATTTTGCCTGAACAAGTGTGATTGAGTAACGTAAGCTACAATTTTTAGAAAAATTATGGATTTTGGACTGTACTTCGTTTCTATTATTTCAACACGTATAATTTTTATAAAAAGTTAATTAACCCTTTAACCGCGCTGTCAACTGCCCGGTAAGAACTGTTAATGATTTTATCAGTGCATGCAAATAACACAATATTGTAACACAGGAAGACTGAAAAGTTAAACAAACTGCACTTAACCCTTAAGCAATCAAGACAAGCCATTCTCAGAATGAGAATCTCAGCTCTCGCGAGTGCGGAGAAATTGGCTTTAAAAGAGGTTAGGCAGAGAGAGAGAGAGAGAGAGAGAGAGAACTGAGCGCTTGATAGCTCCGTCCCATCGTCCCGACCACACGTGTGTGCGCGCCCTCGAAGAGATTCAGCACAGAGAGCTTTAGCGCATCGCGGAATTACAAGCGATTAATTATAATCACGCGTACTCGCACGGTACAAGCCCCTCGGAAAAGGTTGCCGCCGCCGCCGCCGCGCTACACGGTAGCCGGTACATCGGTAGTCCCTTTGGCCGGTGCTCGCAAGCGCGCGCTCTTCCGACCGCAAATTAGCGGTGCGCGCGCGGTAATTCCGTTCGTCGCTAAGAAAAAGGAGGACGACGAGAGGGAGAGAGAGAGAGAGAGGAATAACCGGGAGCCGCTTTAATCGAGCGGTCCCTTTTCAAGGAGGCCCTACACGCGTTGACATTATTTATTTATTTAACGCCACATTCAATTACGCCGACCGACCGCAGAAGGCAATTGCTCGGTAGCGCGCACACGCCAGCAGCCGAGCTATTTGCATGTTAATGTTTGTCAGTTTGCTGCTGCCGCCTGCGCCTCAATCTCTCCCTCTCTCTCTCTCTCTCTCGCTGGTATGGGCTGCAGTTGCGGTGGCGGTACCTGCGACTCGACGCTTGGACTGTCCGCGAGACGAGATGCATGTGATTGCTGCATGCGGGCGAATTTCTTTATTCGACTGCTGCTGCACGGTTTCTTAGTGTCCCTTTTCTTCGGATGGCTGGATAGTAAATTTTTAAATATATATTATTTTGGTTGATTTTGTGGCGAAGAAGAGTGACGCGAGGACTGATAGCGAAGGTGATGATCTAATAAAGGGTCTGTATACGAAGATGTGAAAATTTTATGGTTGATGAGTGCCATCGGTGCATTCAAACCTGCACTTATATATAAAAAAGAATGTGTAAAATATAAGTTTTTAAAAGTATTTACGATGTAGCAGCGTAATCGATTCAGTGTATCTATGCGAATTTAATAAAGCGTTAACACTTTTAAAATTTTGAAATTATTAATGTAGTTGTATAAACATACCACTATTTTATTTCGTCAATCTAGGAAGTTATAAAAGAACAAAAACTAATAACACCTAGCAGTATTTTGATTAAAACCTCAAACATATACTTTTTCAGTTAGAATAAAAAATGTATCAATTACATATTTTCTTAACTTTAGGGCATCATTCTTTCGTCACAAAATTCCAACAAATTGCTAATATCACAAGTTGATTTCAAAAGGAAAACAAGGGAGAGAAAAATCTTCGGAGATAGAGAGAGAGAGAGAGAAAAGGAAGCGACAAACTGTTAGGTGCTCAGTGCAAAAAAAAGGTCCACAGGAAAAAAGAAACTCGACGCGCGTTCTTCGGTTAAAGCCTTCCTTTTTCAGCGCACACCAGTCAGAAAGTGCATAGCGAAGCGAAAAAGGCAAGTCTCCATAACAGTAACACGACTCCACTTTCTCTCTCTCTCTCTCTCTCTCTCTCTCTTTCGTTAAAAAGACCTCGCGATCCTCACCTCCTCGACGACTCCCACGTAGAAGAAGGAGGAGCAGTAGCAGTAGCAAAGGCAAAGGCAGAGTAGCAGCGTAGCACGAGGAGTAGGAGTAGGAGGAGGTAGAGGAGGAGGAGGAGGAGGAGGAGGAGGAGTCCAGGATATTCGACGGGCGTGTGTATCTTGACTCGAGTTTTCCTTTGAAGATCCGCGCCGAATTTCAACCCTGATATCTATATATACATCTATAGCTTACGCGAGGCGTATTCGAGGGTGGTTTCTTTTCAAATCCTCAATGCTGAGGCAGAGCCAAAGCCGAGCGTCTCACCCTCCAGACACACCAGCTCCTAGCCATTATAGCGTAGCCGTAGGGTGTCCCGTTTCGGATGGGGTTGCAGGAGCAGCAGCGGCAGCAGCAGCGTTGCCGGAAGAGTCGATTGTTGACCGAAAAGTCGCCAATTTAAAAGAGCCCCCGGCGCGGCGCACTTCTCTTCTCTTTTTTCCTCGTCCGCACAGCGTAAAGGACGAACTTCGCCGAGAATATATCTACATCACGTGCGCGCACGTCGGGAAAATTGAAAGCACAAGAGAGAGAGAGAGAGAGAGAGAGAGAGGAGAGCAGAGAGAATTGACTCGGCGAAGCGAGTAAATATGTCGTTAGAAGATGTTTACAGCGAGATTATTGTCGGTGGCACATCCTTATACGCCCGGCGGGCAGCTCTTCCCTGACCGACCTCCTATATACATACTCGGTCGGCAGTAGCCACGCGCGGCCATGTAACCTTATCAATTTTATTTGCGCGAGGGGATCGGTTGCGGGTCTATGTGTGTAGCGACACGAGGAAAAGACAGCTAGTGGCCGCGGGCGAGTCTTTTATGGACGGAAGTAATGCGTGTCCTGTGTGTTGGACAGCGTTACATCACTCCAAGCTGTACGTCTGCCGCCGCCGGTCTGTGTGTCCGTGCGCACCGGCAATTTGCCGAGGTGCCTAAACGGATTTGGATCGTATGCGCGCTGGTGATTCCATGATTCTATGGTTGAATTCGCGATATTGAGATTCTTGACTGATTTACCGTTGCCGTGCTGAGCGTCTAGAGTTCTCGGTGAACATTCGAATGAGAAGATTTTTGTATAATCATTTTTCATGCTATATATTATGCCATTCTAATTATGAGAGCTGTATACTTTGATCGACTACTAACATGTTAAAAGAGACGAAATAGTACTTTAAAATTAAAATTAATAAACAAACGGAACGATATTGATACGCACCCTCGGTTTTCTAACGGTATTCACAAAACAGGTGAGAATTACGAGCCGCATAAAGAGCAGCAGCTTATCTCCCACCATTTGTACACCATACCCTAGGCAACCTGCAAGCATATAAAATAAGATATAAAAGCCGCGGCAAACGTACGGGCGAGTCCGCGCTCTCTTTTCGTCGCTCTCGCGCGATGAGGCATCACCCCAGCTCACGCACGTGAAACATACACGCCGTACATGAAATACGGTCGCGAGCCTCGAGGAACAGAGTCGTGTTTACAGCCGTCCGATTAGCCCGCGCCGACTCCGCGCCGCACTACACACCGAGATACGACTCATCCGCTCTTCTCCCCCCCTTTCGCCGCGCGCACATTTGTTCTTTTGCTTTGGCGCTTTACCCAACCCCTTTCTCCTGTCGTCGCGACCATCTCTCACGTAAAACGGACGTAAACACATTATCGCGTCGTGGCCGATAAGCTCGAACGGACCTTCGCTCGACGACTATAATCTCTCGCTCCTCTTCTCCTCTCTTCTTCGTCTTCTTCTGCTTCGCTCTTGTTCGCCTCGTCCGAAATCTCGCGGCTAACTTTTATTGCGCTCTCGGAGAAAAATATACCCGTATCGCGGCTGTATTATATGTCAAATTCGAGATTTTAAATTTCCCTCGGGGGGGTTGAGGAATTGGCTACGGCACAGGAATAAAAGAGGATGACACAAGTGGATGCGGGGGACAGAGGCGAAGCTGGCAGGAATGGAGATAAGAAGCGATGGGGGTGGCGGCAAAATGAGACGGATGCTCTCGCGACAAGACGCGAATGCGAGAAGACGGACGGAGTGGATGGAATTATATCTCTTATTAGTGGGGAAAAGAGTGTTATTCTTAACGAGGTGAATGAAGTATGAATATAAAAGCAAGAGATGCTCGTGTGATATTTGTACCGGTAGTAGACAGAAATAATCTGCAAATGTTGATATATACGATATAAAGAATTTAAGTGAATTAATTTTTCATAATTTTAAATTACACTGCAGTCTTTATTAAGAAGAAGGCTTTCATCATAAATATTGATGGAACGATTATGTCTCGTTAAGGTGCATTACATAAGCGAGCCGTCACATAAAACACTCTTATCCGCCGAAATAATGACCGCATAATTTGCTCAGCGTATAATAAATAACCCTAGCCCGGTTCATTCGAATTCATGGGGGCTCGCATAAAACATCTCTAGCCACCGATATATTTTCCGCAAGAAGATTCATCTTTTCGTATACGTGGACTAGCCGCCGCATCGAGCCGAAACCAATAACGCACTCCATATATATCCTCGGAGACCTGCGAGAGAGACACAGAGAGAGAGAGAGGGACAGGTAAAAGACAAAGGAACAAAATGAAAAGTCCGATAAGATAAGAGAGCCACGCGTGCACGGACAGACGGAGGAACAAAAAAAAAGGGAAGCACGCGCGCGGGCCACGTCGAAGCGTTCGTGCCTCTATACATCTATATATATATATCTGTATATGTATATATCTATATATACAAAAAGAAAAAGGCGAGTATACGGCGATGCAGAACACAGAGCAGGAGCAGCAGCAAGCCCCGAAGGACCGTTGGCTCTTGTTTTACTTTTAAACTTCCGTCGACACGTATATATCACTAGGGCCCGACACATGGACGCTGGTCAGTTTTTCTCTCTCTCTCTCTCTTTCTCTAGCTGTCTCGCTGTCTCGCTCTCCATCCCTCGATCTCTCTCTCTCTCTCATTCTCTCTGCATAGATAACGCGAGAAGAGGGAGAAAGAGAGAATTGTCTCTCCCTATAAAATACGTCCGAGCCATTAATCCCGAATAGAAGGAAAATATTCAGCTCTCGCGCGAGCGCAAAACGACCGCTACTCTCTTTTTTCCCACTCTCACTCTCTCGCTCGGACCTTAATATGAATACAAAAGCAATTCCGCGCGTCTATTATTTATCGCGCAACGCGAAACTCGCCAGCTCGGACAAAGTGGATGTATATACACATCTGCAACCGCGTCAAAGGGCCGTTGCTTCTACTGCTACTCTACCTCTCTTTCTCTCTCTCTCGTATAGGGCGTATTACGCACCAGTGATGACGAATACTGCAAAGGGATTATCGTCTCTTTTGCTTTATTTTCGGCTACCGCTGACTTTTTCCTTCGTTCTCTCTCTCTCTCTCTCTTTTTTTGCGCACACGCGGTACGTCTCTCATCGAGCGGAAAACATTTAGCCGAGCGTTTCGTTGTGAGCTGCTTTTACACGGGGTTCATGGAGAGAAATCTGTGTTTACATGATAGCTGCCGCCGCACGCGTGCAGTGTATGGATTGTCTGCTTGTTGGGAAAATTTGTTGCGCTGTTACATCGCCTGCAGTGTGTGTGTGTGCACGTCTCTTTGAAGGGAGTACGCTTGTTTTTGTAGCTCACTCTCTCTCTCTTTTTTATTCCATCTTCTTCAAGCTGCGGGCTGTTGTAAATGTTACGCCGAGTTTGCTTGTTTTCGCTGGTGGCTATTCCGCCGTATACGTGGATATCGTTTTTTATTGAATATGCAGGGCTTTTGCATGGGAAACCAAGTGCGGATATGGTTGCGGCAATATTTTTATATGGAATTGCGACTCGCGGTTTTAAGCAATATTTTGTTATTACCTTTATGTAAAGAAGAGTAACAGAATGAAATTACGGAAACAGCTAAGAAGTAACATTTTACGGTAGGATCTTTACCTTACTTTTCAATCCAGATCATTTAAGTTTCCCTTTAAATAAGTAGATAAATTTTGTTTAATTAAATATTTTTCCACGCTATTTAAAATAATCATAGATTTTTTACACTTAACTTAGAACCTGTATTGTATCTGAGTTAAACAATTTGTGAATTCAAATAGCACAAACAAAAAAAAATGTATCCCTTATCCCATCGACTCGTCACTCCCTCGACAGATCACCAAGCTCTAACGCAAAATTATCTCATCCAATTTTACGCAAACAGGAGAGACGCTAACTTCACCCGCAAAACTTTTTACTACAAATGAAATCTGCGAAAATCCTGCGAACCATTTCAACTCCTTGAAAGCATAAATTCCAGAAAAAGAATCTCAGCAAACGTCAAGGGTTCGCAGCATATCGCACAGCTCCTCTATATCGTTTTACAACCCTTCCGGCAGGCATATCCCGCGGTGTCCTCCCAAAAAGCTCGATTTCCCAATTGCTCGGATGGCAGCAGCGTCGCATAATCCCCGGTTAACTATTATACACAGAGTGGCGCGCGGCTCGTCTACTTCCATCGCTCTATATAAACAAAGGAGAGGAAGAGAGATCGGACGATTCTTCTCCGCTGTGGAAATTCGCGCGAGTAACGGTGCATATATATATATATAGGGTGTACATAGTAGAGCTGCGAGTGAGGCATCGACAAGGCAACTCTATAGCAGCGCGTAATTACTCGAAAACGCGCGGCGCGTCGACGTTATCCGCCCCGTCGTCGACTCAACTCGTCCGCGCGCTGTACCAAGATAAACTAATCCCCGTAACCGTCGGCGTTACGTTTTAACGTTGATTGCGTCACAACCCTTTGGCCTCTGTCTCTCTCCCTCTCTCTCGCATGTCGTTCGGACAGCCGGGCATCACACTTATCTCGTCCACGGCAAGCCGAGTCTCCGCGGATTTTCTCCAACGCTATCTCCTAGTGTGTGTGTGCGTGTGGGTGTATGGCTGTGCGCTGGCGCTCGTTAACGAGCATTGTTAATTTGATTCCAAGTCTCGGAGCATCGACTACGACGACGACGACGACGACGACGACACAGTGTACCGATGATTAGACGTCCCTCTGCGCCTGTTACATATATACATATATATATATACGTAGCTCCTCGCTTGATTAGGATTGTCACGAGGCAAGGGATAAGACCTTGGAAAATCGCCGATTTATACTGGGAGTATAGTCCGGGATTAGAGGCAGGCGTGTGACCCTTGGGTGGACCGGGAGGGGAGAGGGGGAGGTTGGAAGCAGGAGGTGAAAAAAGAAATCCCGGCCAATGCAAATTGAAGCTGGACCAGGACTCGTGGATTAACTTTTATACGAGGTCGGCGAAAACGATTTTCGGTCAGTATTTTTTAGCGGGATTGCGATGTGTTGACGTTCTTGCCCTGCATGATCGCAAAACTTTTCCGAGAATTGAAGAATTGAAAGATACTTCGATTATCAGTAGATTCATTAAAGTCTTGTTTTGCAATAGTTGGTAAACTATGTCAATGCAAGTAAAACGAAAAAGGTATATTCCCAAAATTATTTTTTATAGTACATTCTTGAAAATAAAATTATTTAAAAAAGGGACAAGATTTCTTTATAAAGCGCGCCAAAAAATATGCGTTCTGAAATGGAATATGTAGCGTGAAAAGCGTCGAAGTATATCGAAAGAAAGAAATGTAATGATGGAAAGAGATATAGGCAAACTGGTAGAGGACAGCGAGAGACAGAATAGTAGAAGGATTATCGAGCAAGTTATATCGAAAGGTGCCCTAGGCTTCGACGCCATAATCCTCTACTCTATGGGCACAGCCTCGTGCTTAAGTGCAGATCTCCCGCAAATATATATATATATATATATATGTGTATGTGGATGCCTGTGTGTGTGTGCGTATAGTCTGAGTGTAGTAGAGCTGCCCTCGGGGTGTCGAGTCTGCGCCTGTCATCGGCGTCCGAGTTAATTGCCATTTCCATGCACGAATAAATTAATAAAGTCCCGCGGCCCTGTGCGCCGATACACGTACGTCTGTCGGCGACGTATCGGTGACGATTTCGCGGCGTGGTCAGTTTCGGCCACCCCCCGCCCCCTCCTTCTCTCTCTTTCTCTCTGCTCCTCCACTCGCGCATAAATATTACACTTTACGTAGCCCAGACCTTTTTGACTGTCGTGGGGAAATAAAAGGATATTTTGCAGTCTGCGCTTGTGTATCGGTCTCGATGAATACGCCCATAGAGTGGAGTGAGAGGAATTCATGTACAGGGGGGATGCAGTTTATTTCGGTTTTTGTATACTCGAGATGTAAATGTTGTAAAGGGTTTATTCGATATGAATATTCTGTACGAGTGAATATGCAAACTACGAGTGCGTTTTATGGCTTCTTATTTGACGGTAATTCGAGAAGGTATATAGATTTTTGGGAGGAACTAATTGCGCTAAAAGATACGGGTATTACGAATTGATAAAATCAGCTATATCAGAGATTTGAATTTGTTCATTTTAAAGTTTAGTTTGTAGATTCGTTCTAGATAAATGGATAAGAGTGGTCAATAATAAATAAAAAAAAAAAAAAAAAATAATCACACTAGTAAATTGATGATGTGCATTTTGTGACGTTCTTTGCTGTCAAATACTGTTTTCCTTGATTTGTTTTTATGCATATTCTCTTTTTTACCATTGAAATGATTCAAAATTTAAAAACATGATTTCCTGACTATAGAAAAAGCATATCATATTTATAACTGACACTTTATTATTTTAGAATTTTTTAGAAAAATGACAGGTCGTTGGATGCAAATACTGTCATTTCCATTACTGTTAATTGTAGTCAGCCTCACAACCAAATAGTTTTACGATTAAAAAGCTTTATTAATGATTTATTCAGAGCTTTATTAGTATAAATGGAATATACCCCGATATAAAACGTCAAATTCATTTAAGGAAGTATGACGATTTAAAATATTTTCTATGTTTACTGCAAAAGTCAGTAATATAGCTCGCTGATTGATCATCAAAATTTAAATGACGTCGATAATTTGATGACGAACCAAAATAGAATTCTACTAAAACGATTGAATTTCATCAAATTTATCGCTAGAAATTCTTTATTTTATTCAGTTACTGTACATTTGAATAATAGTTATTATTGGTTTAAACATATATTAATCAAAAGTTAAAAAGCCAAATTCTCTTAAAGTGCCAGAACAGAAAATGCTAGTCGATATCGAGCATTGAATTCAACCCTACATTAATGATAAGTGCTAATAAATCGTCGCACACCTATACATTACCGAGGGTGTGGGGATCCATAGGCGCGACATATCATAAGCCGCTACCAATAATACACACTTCACTAGAGATAATTAAACAGTGCGCACCGAAGCCTCGACTGTACTGATCCCATAATGGCATTTGCACATAAATTTCTGCTCCCTACGCGGGCCAAAGGGAAACGACAAAGCATTACAAATTTCTTCTCCTCTTAATAGAGAATCGTCTTTTGTCAATTTTATCTCCCGTAATCCTCCGACGCGCTGGCAAATCCGCGAACCTTTGGAATACACGGCTGGGACCGAGGAACGGAGAGAGACAGAGAGAGTGAGACGGATGATTTATTCAGTAGGAGGCAACTCCCATAGAGGCATGCGCGAAGGTATACATAGATCCACAAGACTTACGAATGTGATTTACCTTCTAAATTATTTATCGAATATGCCTGGGTACTGAGCTCCGTTAGAGAAACAATGAACATTATGTATTACATCCAAAATATAGGTTGAGAATTATTATGAGAAAAATATAAAGCTTTGAATCAATTTATTTAACATACTACAAATGCAACGCTTTCAATACATTACACGAGAGACAATTTTCGGATAAATTTTACCCAGACCGTATGGTTTTTGTTAAAATCAACCAAATTTACATTTTTCTCGTAACAATTATCAATCTTTATTTTGGATACAATACATAATGATAATTATCTTACTGAATGGATAAATATTATTAAAAAATTTTCTACGCGTTACATTATTATACAGAAATGATATCTTACACAAGATTTGGATAAAATCTTAGATTCTGCAGGGCTACTTCCGCATGATAAACATAGCGTTATAATTGATTCATTTGATCAAATACTAATACTAGACCGAGTCTAACGAAATTGGCTGACAATGCTTTAGCTCGGGGTTAGGATTGCTAAACCAACGAGGAACTCAAAGGGAAAAGCCATCGAAACGTATAATAATCGTCATAGCTAGAAAGAATGCGCACATGATAAAGGACACACACCCACACGCGCCAACGCATCAGTGGAAATCCTCAGATATAGCGAGAGCCCCATCCGCAAAATCCGTGCGGGTGCGATCGCCGCCGCATGACGGAGTGTCGTTATTAATCTCCGCGCGCACCGCTTCGACCCCCCTTTCTCTCTCTCTCTCTCTCTCCGCCTCCTTCCATATATACTCCAACCCTCCTCTCCCCCCTCCCCCCGGTCCCCCGATATATATCCGTTTTCGACGCTATTATATATATATATATATATACTGCACACACATATAACGCGCGAGCGCACGAGCTTTCCGGATATACTTTCGTAAATTGCACGCTTTCTCGCGTGTATATATATGCTCGCGCTCTGTAACGACGCGTCATTACACCGTTGGCAATTAATCCAGAGACAGAGACAGTGAGAGAAAGAGAAAGACAGAAGAATTTGGTATATAATGTTACAAATGACATTGGCTGCCGGTAGTCCAGGAGTTTCTGCTAGAGAGAGAGAGAGAGAGAGAGAGAGAGAGAATAGAGAGGTGGCAAGGATCCATTAGTCGCATCCCGAGTACCCTGTCATTAGCTTTCACGCGCCTAAACCGGTCATTAGTCGCGATTTTGCTGCTGTGCTTTTTCTTCGGTTCTTGATCGATTGGCCACTTTATTGTTCCTCGATGGATTTTGCTTGGGAAAGCGTATATATATAGTCGCGTGCTTTGCTTAGCGGGAACGCGGATCTCTCGTGCTACAAGTGTCACCAAGTTTTTGCGAATAGTGATCCTTTAGTGTTTATGTTGTACATTATAATGTTTTCATTTAATTAAATAAAAGCTGCGACTGTTAATCATGTGATTTTTATTGCTTTTGGTTTGAATTTATGCTATTGAATACGCTTATTTTTTAAGATTAAATTAAATTCTATGCAAATTAATATATGACGAAATAAAATTTTACACTGCTCTTTGACGAAAATGAATTCGACTAATTCTGAGATGAAACATTAACAGCGATTAGCGCGACTGCAATTATAAAAAATTAATTAATTAAATGTATTTTTCAGCTTCTGCGAGCAGTATACAATAACAGTTGAGGCGGTCTCCTCCAGCGAATCAGGAGGGAAAGTACCGGTCCCTGCACGGAGAAAAAGGATGTAGCAATATTTATGATAAATATACGAAAAATTACTATGTTGCGTACCAAAGCTGTGATATATTCATTTTATGGAGATTTTTCTTATGTTTATAACAAAAATTACTATTCAAC
>UELU01139296.1:98664-112912 GCA_900490025.1 Megastigmus dorsalis | reverse complement strand
TGCAGTATACATACATATATATATATACCAGCTCTCTCGGCGCGCACGTCTTTTACGAGTGTGTCGCTCCCCCGACAGGAGAATATTCTATGACCTCCAAATGCGCATGTGTCCGTGTGCGTGTGGGTTAGGTTTAGATCTTCCCGACACTCTCACGCGGATTTGTCCCTCCTTCCATGCGCCACCGCTGCTCATCCTTGCACCACCACCGACGGCGTGTATGTATCCTACCTCTTTGCGTATTAGGTCGAGTCAAAGGAGGATTTCTCAGCGAGCGACTTTAACGTGTGCACCGTCCTACAGGCAGCGGCTTTTGAATGAAATTATTTTGCTCCGATGCGCGTATAACCGCTTGCGCGCGCTCCGCACCTTTCCATTGTGCTTACTTGCAGGTGTTGCACAAAGGATCCTCCTGGATGTTACGAGCCCGGCGCGACTGGGAAAAAGATTATCTTTTTATTTTAGAGAGGATTTTTTTATTGGGTCGGAGGGAACCGTGCTATATTGCTGAAATTCGTGAACGCCATGGCTGATTTTAACGTATACTTTTCAGCTGTTATCATATTAAAAGTTGATTTGAAGAACTTTTTTAGACTGTTATTGTAGTCTGTGTAATTAAAAAATGAAACTACGCTATATATGACTCTATAACTACTAATGTGGAATAATTGTTTATTTTTAAAAAAGTAACATTTAAAACAATAGTAGAATAGTACTAGGTTTTTTTCTTTAACCGATTTCATGGTACGTTTAAACTACGATTGCTATTATAAGTCAAGATTACACGTTGCAATATGCAGACAAATCGGAACATGTTTGATTATATCGCGAAAGAAATAACTAGGACTAACGATGTGTGTTAGCTGCAAATCTTGGAAGATTCAAAATCTCTTTAGGGAAAATCTAATCGTTCCGCCTGTCCCGGTCAGCGAATGGACTTGTAAGTTTCGTAAGCGTCGGATCGACTGCACACCCTCGCATGCATAATTCATGAGGATCGCCGAGCAAACTTTTCGATTATATCGGTGTACACTACATGGTATTATGTGTATGGGCAGCGACTGCGGGAGTTTCTCCATTTTACTCCACTCGCGTGTATAGTTTTGAAAAAATATGTTCAACAACGAGTTGTTTATTGCGGAAAATAGTATACGCACATTTAACACTAAACGAATTGTTAAAGTAAAAAGAAAGAGAAACTATTATATATAGCACATTTTTATATATAATATAATTGAGGTATTCACGGTGGACATAAAAGAATGTTGGATTTATACTTGAATAATCGATATTATTCAACACGTATTTGTAAAATTCTAAAATTTGTTAAGTATATCGTTGGGTCGAAGGAATAAGATACCAATTCAAAAAAGTCTTAAAAAACATGTTACACCAAATTAGTATCTTCTTATTCCTTCAATTCGATGATATCGCTCTACACTCAAGAGAACATAGCTTTTATCAGATGAAAATAAACAAATAATTTTCAAATCGAGATACTTTCCAAACGAGCGTGGAGCGCAACGGCATAAGCGCAAAACTTGGAAATCCCCTTAAACATACATAATGCCGCGAGCGCGCGCAGCCTCGAATTTCGATGAAAATTCGAAAGCTTCGCTCTCGGCTGCCACACGCAAACCCGAGCCTCTACGTCCGTCGGCTCGAATGAAACTGTCATTAGATTGCGCTTCGGCCGGTAATACATACATGCACCAACACATATACGCACGGACGGGGGCTTTTCGCTCGAGCGCCACAACACACTGGCCAGTCCAGATAGAAACAGCCTCCGATCCACTTTGGGATTAGGCTCCTACGGTCCGGCGCGCGGCTCTCCCGCTTTTTCGCCGGAGATTTCGACGGACCGGCAAATCCCATATCCGATAACGATGATTCGATTGAGAGAAAGAGAGAGAGAGAGAGAGAGAGCGGCCAGAAGCTCTGCCGCAGATTGCCCAATCGGGTTATCATAATATTTTTACTATTATCGCGTGCGACGCGGCGTCAGGCTTTTTTTCCTCCAAAGGGACTCTTTCTTCGATGCGTGTATATATGTGCGAGTGTGTCGGTGAGAGCGGAAAACCCTTATGGCGGCGACCGAATGCACACTGGACGTTACTCAAATCGAATAATCGTGTCGGCCGCAGGATATGTCGCTTTTGCCCGGACGGCGGGCTTTTACCTTTCTCTCTCTCTCTCTCTCTCTCTCTCTCTCTCTCTCTCTCCCGCACTCTTTCCTTCGGCATGGCTTTTTTTTTCATCCCCGTATACGTCGGGTTGACGAGCTGGTTTTATTTGGCAGCGGCGCGTAAGCTTTATATTTGGCGGCGTGAATAGTTTTTTCGGATGTGCGAATCTGGAATGTGGAATTTATTATACCGGTCCCGAGTTTTATATTCGCGTTCGGATTATATTTTCCCTTTTATCGCTTTGTACGCTTTTGAATTGATAATTCGGACGGAGTTGCGCGGGAATTAAAAACTCTCGCGTGACGTTTACAATTGCTTTTTATTTCATATACTTTTGTGAAATGAATCAAAAACGGATTTATTAATAAATAAGTGCTGGAATGAATTAATTCATATAATGAAATATAAAGTAAGTTTTATTATTATTTTTAAGAGAATACGTCGGAGCTGTAATGACTGTCGTGTAACCTCACATTGTTTTCGCCAATGGGAAAATACGTCGTATTTATATTTTATAAAAAGAGAAGAAGAGCACCCGCCACATTTTAATAAAGAATGATTATCGCATTGGGTAATCATTTTGTAAAATCTGGCTAAACTTCTGGAAAAATGCTGCTAGGTTATGGGACGGTCATTAACGTGTTTGATTTCCCTTTAAGACTTATATAAATTTTTTTAATATTAATATAAATTACAACTGGTATGAATTATGTCCTTGAGAGTAAAGAACCTTGTGAATAAATAAATAAATATTCTACAAAATACACGATCATTTCTACATTTATAGAGAAGTGTACAGAAATGATTAAGATATGATTGACTTTTCAATCGTGCACTAACTGCATTCATCGCGCCCATAGCGTTAACTTGTTTCGCTCAAATATGATGCGAGCGTATATATAAGGGAGACTGCAAAACATTCGACTTTAAACATCGTGTTCACACGGACAGTTTGAATTCCTTGAGGGATGATGGCGCGACGCTTTGATGAGGGTGGGAGAAAGCAAGAGAGAGAGAGAGAGAGAAGAGAGAGAGAACAAACGCCCCAAGGGTTAACTCGTATTTCACGTGGTCCTCGTTGCTCGACTTGATAGACATTAAAATGGCGAGCGACGCGCATCGATCAAACGCCCTTTGACAGATTTTAGATTGCGCAAGACGCGCGATCCGACGAGGTGGATGATGTTTTGGCTTCGCTGACTGTCTCTCTCTCTCTCTCTCTGCGTATACGCATTTTCGTCCGAGCATAGATTTTTTTTTTCAAATCGGAGTTTGATAACCCACAGCCAGTCCTCTGTCGTCTACCATTAGAAAGTATAATTTGCCTTGTTTTCCCTAAAGAATAAGATGCAGCCCGCGTGGACTGGCCGCGGGCCATTTCTCATGCCGCATTAGCAATTTTTATTAGAATCGCTTGGAAACGCTTCACAAATTATTCTGCGTTTAGGGTTGCTCACTGATGCCTGTTAATGCGAATACATTGAATCATGCATGCATGTCATCATAATGATACAAGCTGTAGGAAATTCTGAATAATATCTCGCAGGGTACATATTCAATTTAAATATGTTTTAGATATCGTTTTATTTGTAAAAAGTTTGCGCAACATCGGAGAATTCCGAAACAAATATAGACTGAATGCAATAGTAATATTAAGGACAGCAAGATCAGCATATCAAATTACTCCCTCGCGCGGGCGAACAGCGCAGAAAAAGATGAATAGTCGAGCGCGGCAATTCTCGATTGACAGGATTCAGGACAACCGCGTTCCTCGTACATATCTCGTTCACTTTGTGTCAGCCAAACAAAAGGATCCGCATTGCCGTGGCCGAACAGAGAGCGCGAGGCTTGATCTCTGCGCGTATACCTATTACAGAGCTCGGTCCTGCATTCAACATGCGTCCCGGCATTGATTAACGTTCCTCTGACCGAGAGGTGCGCGTCGCGACGCTCGCCACTTTGATCTAATCCGTCGAGAGAGACACTGCACAAGCTCACGCAGCAGTTAGCCGAATCGCGTCCGTCATTAGTAGCTTTGAAGCATACAGCTCTCGGCTGCGCAATGCCGCGGGAGCGCAAGCGTCCAAGCGAGCATCGACCGACTGTATATACGGTTGTTTTTGCAAAACGCGCGGCTCGTGCGGGAAGAGGTGGCGAACGACGATGACGGCGCAGACGACGACGACTGCTGCTGAGCCCGATAATGGCATTTGATGTTAATCGGCCTTTGTCGTTACGGACACGCGCGCACGCGCATGAACGAGTTGATTAAATTCAAACACCTCGGCTGGCCTCGGCATACCGATGCGGACCAAGTCCGGCTTTGCCTCTCTCTCTCTCTCTCTCTCTTGCTCTCTTGCTCCACCCTACACCCGAGTGCTCCGGGACTTCAAATATGCTCATATCGACTGATGCTCAAAGGACCGAGTATCTCTCTCTCTCTCTCTCTCTCTCGCTCTGTGCCTAACAATAGTCACGCATGATAATAGCGTGCCATAGGGCAGACAGCGATGTCGACCCTCTGTTGCTCTGCTGTTGCTGGTGCTGCCGCCGCTGCCCGTGGCTGGTCATCTGGAAGGAACGACGAGGAAAAATTAAAAAATCGACGCGCCCGTGTACTTCGCGGACGGGATACCTTTCATTTTGTCCTCTCGCGCGTTAAATGTGACGCGCGCGGTCGCTATTTAGATGCTGCATTTTTCGATGTCCATTGAAAAGGTAATGCTTGAGGGATGTAACGACTAGAGGTATACCTATAAGTTCTTATTAATATTTATTTGGATAGATCGTTGCTTGGCAGACTATTCAAAAGAGCATATTAAACATGAATAATGTCGTTTTAAAAATTCTACAGTATCTCCCCTTTAATTCCGCGACATTCGCTTTCGAGTATCATCAATTAAGACATTTACTCCGTAGAATGGAAACTCTTTGCCTAATGAAATCACGTGCCGCCTTGTTCTCTTTTCTCGCGAGAGAGAGAGAGAGAGAGAGAGAGAGAGAACTCGTCCAAGATTAATGAAGAGTCTCGCGGGGAGAGAAGCGCCAAAGTAGAAGATGAGGAGGAGGAAGAGGTGAAAGGAGAGAAAAAAGGAAAAACAAAAGAGAGAAAGGAGAGAAGAAAAAACTGGCGATGGTGACTTTATCGTCTTCCACTCATTCTTCAGAGGAATTGAAGCGACTTGTGCAGGACTTGTGCGAGAGAAGCGAAGAGACTCCTACTCTATCCATTAGCAGTGAAAATCCAAGCGCGAGATAAGAGAGTCGCGCATATAAATCCCTGTCCCTCGTCTATGGGGTCTACACTCGTCGCCCGAAGAGTGTACACAATTAATGCGCGACAGTCCCGCCCTCGGTTTTTCGGGGGCATAGGCACCGGAAATTAGCCGAGGAGATGCCTCTTAATTTTTCATCGCCCGAATCGTCTTCCTCTCCCTCCCCTTCCTATATATAGAGCGCGAATTAAAAGACTGTGTCCCTCTCTCTCTTTCTTTCTTTCTCTCCACCCTAATATCGAGGAAGTGTGGCGCGGAGACTTGACGGATAAACCTTTTCTATCTATGCGAGGGCCATTGTCGGTCGGGAGGCTGCAACGGATACATTGACTGATCGCCGAGACAACCCCTGGAATATATAATTACCGATCGGCCAGCGTCGTGCAGCGTTACACTACTGGGGAAGTTTGATTACCCAGTGCGGCTCGATGCTTTTTGTTACAATGAGAGTTGCGTTAATTTTTGGTCAAAATGGAATTTTTTATGACGTTACAGCAGACGAGTTTAATGATGAAAGTTGTGAAATATGCCGATGTCGATGTAATGCGGTTTTGGGGGATTGCAACAACACGGTTAATTGTAATTTCGAGTTTAATGCAGAATTTACATCAACATATTTTGGTTGACATGTAAATTGGTAATCACGCGGCTCTCGATGGATTCTCTGGTCTCCGCGCAACAACATAGCCCGAAGGGTTCGATCAAGTAAATTCTATATAAAATCGCGAGTGTACATGTCGCGTGTATCGATGATTGGAAAGTTCACTTTGATTATTCTTGATAAAGTAGCGATGACTGTTCGAAAGAATTATGTATTACAATTAATTTATTTTCACAAATTGTCACCAGTGAAAAGCGTTTTATAGAAATTTTATGGAAAATTTGATTATTTAACTCTTATTTTTACTGCTTGCATAGCTTGAAAACCAAGTATTGTACTATCAATTGTTTGTTTTTGTATGTATTTGTACTACATGATCGCAGCGATCAGTTGTTGGCAAAGATCGGTATTTTTTTTTTCTATTTCATAAAAAGTGCGCGCGTGCGACTGCGGCCACATCGAGCGGCTACCCTCTTTTCTCTCTCACTCATACTCTCGCTCTCTTTCTCTCGCTCGGTCGTCACGCCAAAAATGACGAGGGGGTCGAATGCCTGGAGTGACGTCACCGCGCAGTGGCAGAAGGAAGAAAGAGCCGTGCCGCGCCGTCGTGATTGATTGGCCCATTCAAATGGTTATGAACGCCGGTAGAGGAGATTCAGTAAGTTGCGCGCATTCCCTCTCTCTCTCTCTACTTTCCGACTCTCGCAAGCCGCACGTAGACCGAGGAGATCGATCTGTCTTCCGTTTGTCAAACGCGTAGATAAATAAATTATTGAGAGATATCGTGAAGGTCGGGTAAGCGAGGCTAATGGTGTGCTTTTTCTGATTTCTTTTGCTCTGCATTTATTTCTCTCTTTTACTGCTGCTGCTACTGCTGCTGCTGCTGCTTGAGGAGAGACGGTAATTCTCGGCCCGAATCGTTATTGATACGACGGCAATAAACGAACCTCTTGACTAGCGATGATGGCTATTCATCAAGTTAATACGTTTTTTGATGAGGTGCCTCGTGTTATGTTAATGCGTTAATTTTCTTAGCTTTGGAGAAATTCATCATGTCGTCATTGAAGAGGTGTCTTGTGAAAATATCATATTTAAATTTTTAGCTGGATACAAAAGGATATTTACACGGTGAATGTGATGCTCGTTAAATTGTACGATAAGATGATTTACCAATCGATTTCGTGTCGTCGATTTACTAAACGGGTTTAGGAATAAGATAAGCATAGATTTGTCAAATAAGTGCATGATGACTAGTGTGTTACACGAGTACATTATTATTACAATTTTTTTAATAATAAATACGTGACGAAACGTTACTATGTCCTTTGTATGACATTTTTGGTTATAGTGAACTGCAGTAATGTAAACAAATCTATTACCCTATTCGAAATAGGTAGTTACCGATATTTTAGATTCTCATGCTATTTGATGAATATTTGAGTAATCGTAACGTAAATTAAGTAAGCTATGTTTCAAATAAAAATTTAAATACAAGATGTGTAATTAGAAAATATCGATAAATATTTTAATTTAATCAATAAAATATCTTATATCTTTGTTTTTTTGAATGAATTTCAATTATCCATTTTATTGGTTAAAATGGATTTTTAACTATAGGTATAATCTTAAAAACTTTAAAATCTTAAGTAATAAACACTTGCATTAAACAAGTCTTACAGCATATTTAAAGCGTTAAATATATTAATTAAATTATCTTCAATTGTATTAGTTTTAAATATTCTGTGCTGAAAGGGTTGGGTAAAATGAGAAACAATTTTTTACGGATAAAACCAACAAACAAAATCTATCTATAAGAAAAAATTTTAACGTTCTATAAAGTTAATTGAAAAGTAAATGTTGTAGATAACAGTTCTAGGGGGCCGACAGTTCTACTTTTTCTCTCGGCGTCCGATCGAGAATGTTGTATTTTCGTCCTCGCTAGGCAAAAAAATAGTATACGATACTCGGGAGGAATATTGACTAGCCCAGTCCTCGTGTTTGGCAATTTATACGAGTTCTGGACTGTCCAAGTTTTTTACTCTATAGTGGCGTAATCTACTAGTATACAATGCAGCCGATTGAGAATGTCTTTCAAAAATATTCAAATATAAAAAAAGGTATAAGAATGTTAAAATAAGACTAATAAGTTTTCAGAAAGCAGGATCCCGACACTATTGACCCTACTGACATTACAAGGAAAATGTACGAAAATTGCACTATCATTTAGATTATAAAAAGGTGTTTGATTTAAAAAAATTAATCCCTTTACTTGTCGCAAAATGTTGAAAAAAATCAAAATGGTTGCTTCTTATACTTAATACATGTAAGTAGAAACAGACAAGTGTAGAAAGACTCGATTATCAACCAATTTTTTAAAAATTTGTTTGCTGTAAGTAACGATGTAGATTTGTTTTTATCATCAAAATAAATGTAAAAATATAATTTTAAAGTTCTATGTAAAAATATAATTTTTTATTTTTTACAAATTATATTTTTATAAATACTTTAGCAACAATAAAATAATTTTGAGGAAGCTAGGGATAAATACCAATCCAATACCAAATAAATTTAATTTAATTAAAAATTTAAAAGTAAATTATGGATTTGGAAACGTTTCTCTGTAGTGAATTATTTCTAACCAAGTAACGTAAAAGACCCAGTGAGTGGACACTTAAGAACATGTACTAGTGATTTCCTTGATTGCGATTGGTTGAACGCGTCCAGGTACTAGTGCTGTCCATTTACTAGTCGTGTCCAGTCACTGGGTCATTTTCCTTAGTTTATAAGCTCCTAATAATCATACACGTTTGATTGTTCTTAATAATTTTTGTATAATAATATACATTTTTTTTAAACAATTAAAGTTAGTTTTAATAAAAGTAATAAAATAATGAATTTAATTGAAAATAATTATTGCTTGAAAATTTTGATTACGCACCCATATATCTGCTAATCATTAAAATCATTATTCCTATACCATCAGACGGTACACTTCAATTAATTGTAATCAAATGAAGCGGCTATAAATATGAATTAGTCGCGTTTCGAAATTTAAATGACTCACTAATGGTTTTTCATTTGCATTGTCAAAAACCTGGCTGCACCAAAAATGATTAGTTGAACAGTACATATACGCCACTGGTGTACTTTCCTCGACAGTGGATCCGCGATAAAAAATGATGCTCATAATGGCCGAGTGCATTTGGCACTTGGCGCGCGCGCCGGTTCCCATTGATGGGAATTCGTTGCGAGCACGATGATTCCGCCAAAATCACGAGTGCACTAGCTCTTTCTCTTACCGCCATGCGCTGCCCGACGAAACGCAGCGATAGGTTTTTTTGCATATTCTCCCATTATTCACTGTCGCCAATTCGACGCTCGAGCGCCCAGTAGAACTTTTTCTTTTTTTTTCCGTTCGCTCTTACTATTCTGCTCTTTTCATTGTTAATATTGTAGATTTTTATATCAGATAAAAATTTGTATTTTAAAAATGAATGTTCATTGAATCTTTATATAATTATATTTATTTAATGATATTTTTACTTAATGGTTGTAGTTCTAATATTAAGTTATCGTATATAAATGTAAAATCAGAACGCTTATGGTTTCTTTTTTATCGCTTATCTTCTATAATGATTTTGGAATTATTTTAAATCGTTAATTATCCCGAAATAATAAATTCATTCTATATGGAGTAAGTAAATTATATTGTACAATTAACGGACTCTCGCATAAATTTTAATCAAGCTTTGCCGAGCCGATCAATACATTCAGTTTCGCAAAATCGTATTAAAAATCCACAGCGAACTGTTCTCGCGATCGACATATACAATGCAGTATAAAGAGAGAGAGAGAGAGAGAGAGAGAGAGAGAGAGAGAGGGAGGGGGAGGAGGACCAAACGCGGAATTTCGCTTTAATATCCGCGGAGCGTAGCCAGAATCAATATTCCGCGCGTCCACAGATCGACGTGAAATATTTTCCGATATTACCGCTTATTAGTCGGCCACCTGCAAACGCACGCGCATATCGCGAGCCCATCTGAGGTATAAATGAAAAGAGACGCGCTTCTCTTTCTGTCTCTCTTCCTCATTCGCTTTGTTCCTCCGACGTTACGTGTGCTTCGCCGGTATAGGGTAACCGCTCAACCCCCTCGTGCAAAAATTCGCTAGAGCGCCTCCTGCTTTTAGCTATACTTCCGAATGCTCCTTTTTTTGTCTCCTCTCCATCCCTCGGTACGCGCGCATTTATCCAATGCGTATATATCCTCTCTCTCTCTCTCTCTCTCCTCTCTCGGTCTCGGGCAAAATACGCGCCGCGCGTATATCCGCGGAACCAATTACTCTTCTTTCGCTGGCTGTACAGTCGCGCGTACGCCGGCTTTGCCGTTTAACGACTCTCATTTTTATTTCAGGTGGCAGCAGAGCTAACGCCCCGCCTCTCCTGCCTCCAGCAGCCTCGGAAATACTCGCCTCGATCCCGTACGCCTACATATGTATATGTATAAGTACAGGCGTGTGTACGAATACGTCTATGCGTGTGTATGCATAAGTGTACGCGTGTGCGTACGTGTGTATACTCGCGATTAGTGGAGTGCATTGCAGTATTAATGGCTTTTCGCTTGACTGATACGCCTAGGATATTTATGGCTTGATTTTCTCTCTCTCTCTCTCTCTCTCTTCCTCTCTCTTGCCCGCTCTCGCGCTCACGGCCGCAATGTGGAATTGAAGGTAATTCAAGGGATACAAATTGCGACGGTATGTGTGTATAAAAGCCACCCCTTCAACTCTTAAGTGGACGGGAGAGAGAGAGAGAGAGAGAGAGAGAGAGAGCTGTTTTGAGTACTGCGCTTCGTTTTGTTTTGATTTTGTTTTCAATTTGGACGAGGCGAGGATTTCAAGGAATAATCTGGCGGTGTTCTGCACCGAGTTGCGGTCATAAATTTTAATAGATGTAAGTTATTTAATTTTAAGACTTACAATGATTTATTAAAATATTAAATACGTGCATAGGACAGACGTATATATTATAATGGGTATAATGCTTAGTCGTAGATATATATTACAGATAAAAAAAACGAATCACCTCGCCGAAAGATGAATGCGAATCAACACAAGATGGCCTATAAAAAATAATGAATGCAACAGTCGCATGCATTCATGTAGTACTCTCGCCAATCAGATCGAATTGAGATGTCCTTTTACAATATAAATAAGCCTGTCACTTTTAAGCGATCGTTATTTATCGACAGAAATTAGTTTCACCTTCCACGAGTCCCAATCCATTAATTCTCCATGAAGCTATATATACGCAGGCTGTATTTACATTGCACCCTTGCAGAGCAAGTAAAAACCTTGGAAATCGTCGCTTTTCTCCCGAAAGCAGCGGGAAATTTGTCAGCGTGCAATATCCACAATGGCGCCGTATAGCTGCTCTCGCTCGCTCTCTATACACATACGCACACATGTAGACATGTCGGCTCTCCCCCTCAGATATACAGAACCCCGAGCACAACGACGACAGACGCAGTCTCCTCGCGGACCAATTCCCATTGATGATCTCGCATTGGCGCGTATGTATACGCTGAGCCCCCCGCGATCTTCCGGCTTCGAGATAATACGCGCCGGTAATCTATCTAATTCTTCAAGCAAGTCGAGCGGAAAAAGTCACTTTTCTGTACGCGTGTGTCCATCGAATCTCTCTTTCTCTCTCTCTCTCTCTCACTGTAGTCTACCACGTAAAATTGGGTCGCGCGATTTTTTTGTCGTGTCCTTTTTTCCGTAAGGGGAGGCAACGGTAAAAAAAACCGTCGATCGGGGGAAAGTTTCCTGCTTTTTTCCAACGACTCTCGCTCACTGTCACGAGGACCGTCCGTTGTATGCGTTTCGGACTCGCGTCGACAGACAGAAGAGAGAATGAGAGTGAAGAATGAAAAAAAGCGCAGTGGACATTCGGTAATCATGCGTGTGGAGAGAGAGAGAGAGAGAGAGAGAGAGAGAGGGAGTCCGAGGGTGAGAGAAACCAACGTCGGCGGTGACGACGCGACGACGACGACGACGAAAGTTCATGGATGCGTGAATGATCGAGGAGCTCGCGATTACACCTAAATTTGGTTACGCGTCCGATCGAGCTATGAGGGAAAGAGATGATTGCGAGTTCGGAGAGTCTCGTACGCGCGAGAGAGAACGCAATTGCATTGGACGGGCGATGTGTGTATGGGATCCTCTCGGCATGCACCGTACGCGTAACGCTCATTCATTTTTCATTCGATATTCGTGTAAGTAAGTAATTGGGAGAAAATGAGGATTCGCGCGCGCGGGGGGAGTATGGAATTGCAGCGGCGAGAATTGGGTTTGCATCGGGTTCACGGAAATAATGAGCTGGCGCTTTAAATAGCGACATTTTGTAAAGTACAATTTTGAAGAAATAATGACGAGTGCCTATTACGGTATTGCATTTCAATGGGCGTTTACGATTTTCAAAATCACGCGGAATAATGGGTGAAAAATCGTGTGATAATAATAACATTCAGTGTAAGTACACATTACTTTATTTTAATAATAAATTTTATTTTCTTCCTTTTATTCCTAAAGTTTTGTAGCAAAAAAATATTTCTATATTGTTAGGCAGATGGATCGAGATTGTTCTTACAAAGCAACAAGTGATTATAGATTTGTGTTAATGTATAGTTGTATGCGTCTACGTCGGCGTATCTGGTTCGGATGAGGAATTTCGACTTAACCCTTTCGTACCTGACTTTCTTTATAAGTAAGCCATGCTGTAAGTTATTTTTTCACACTCCGTGCGCAAAGTTTCATTTTGCACACGTACACGCCTGCAAAATCGTCCTTTGTGCATGGTATATGGAACAATATTGTACGCAACACGTGCGCTCAGGTTATTTCAACTCGTGTGATTGTCTTCACCCTCGTCGAGATAATCTCCTTCGCCCACTAGTTGCGTAATGCACTATTTTTCATCATATATATTTTATGCATATATATCACAGAAACTTACTGGTACGCTTCCCCTTTAAGAACTTGCTAAAGATAAAACACATATCACATAGACGCTTTATCCATATCTACGTATACGCAATCAATTAGTGTTCAATCGTATATTTTTCTTCTACGAGCTAACGACTCGCCATCGCTCGTCGCCTGATTACGAGAAACAAATTCGGTTAGGCAGTCGCGACACACCGCGCACCCACAGCGATTCTCCTCCCCCATACAAATCCCGTGACTGCGTCTCCACGCACGCAATATGACTCGGCGGCGCTCATTTCTCTCCGGCACAATTCGGGACATTATCTCGCTTCGATACTCACCCCCCGCGAGTACGCGCATTTCCCCCCCCCCCCTTCCTCTCTCTCGCTCTCTTGTCTTCCTTCACCTCATTCACGGTGTTATTTACTTCGGTAATCTCGTATGACGGATCGGCGTCGCTGGGGGGATTGATACGAATTTACTTAGAGAGAACTGATCTTTCTCGTAGGTTCGCGGAATGGAGCGTAGGATGTACGGTAAGAGCGAGGACGACGCGCCTGTCGGACGGTCATTTGTCCTCTCTCTAGGTCTTATCGCTCCCCGGAGACACGCGTATACCGGCCCTGCAGCTTGGACACGCGCGTCTATACTTATGTACGTATATATGCGTATCGTTTTATATGTAGTGGTTTGGGATCGGTGAACGATCGAGGCGCGCTTTCGATCTTACACGTATACGGTGTCATTAGTATAAATAATGGTTGAGCGAGTGTGCGCGTAATGGGATTCTTATGGATCGTTTTGAGGTCAATTTGAGGCTGTTTTGGCCTCAATGACTACATCAAATACAATTCTTATTATTATGCCTGACATTTTAGATATCTTGTGAATTATACCGTTGCGAACATTGGATATTTATCTTTTTTACATAATAATTTCTTTTTGCAATGAATGTCATAACAAATCCTTGGGTATCATTGGCAAATTCTATGTATGATAAAAATTTTGACCGACCTAAAACACTTTTCTCTTCCTCAATTTGAATTAAATTAAACAAATCTACACCAGTCTATTGAAATTTGCGTTCGCCATTTTTATGCAACATTTAAGAGACACTAGGATTTTTTTCACTAAAGGCATAAAACGAACTTGAAAGCTTACGATTTGAATATAATCAAATAACAAAGCCCCCCCCC